>PVJO010028200.1:0-18509 GCA_004026905.1 Hystrix cristata
TTTATTCTAGGTTATTCCAGCACCAGGCAGTTACGATGTTCAAAAATCATATGAAATGTCCCAAGTTAAGCATAAATACATGCCGCCTCGCAGTCCGGTGGCAAAAAGAAAACATACCTCCTTCCTCCGCGCAGCTCCTCGGTGCCTGGAGAAAACACCTGACGGGCCAGGTAAATCAGACCTTCTTTTCAAGGCTATGAGATCAGTCTAATGTTTCCTTGTTAAAATAGATGATAGTAAACTTACATTTACATTTACTGCTACATTTACCACTGTGAAGTATAGAGGACAAAGAAAGTAAAAAGTCTCAAAATAATTACTGAAAGATTCTAATTTTTTTCAAATTTAAAAGGTTTGTTTGGGGCTTTATGTTTCATAATTTTACCAAAGACAGTTTTGCCAATTTCACTGAAACTAATAAAATCCTCTAGCATTCTATTAGGGGAAAACCTGAATTTTTAATACACAAAAGTTGTTAAAGGTGAAAGGTGCTTTACTCTGATCTGGGAAATCAGTACTATACAACAAACATCATGCCCATTACATAGAATTGTTTTTATTTTTCTCAAATATCGAAAAGAAGCTGGTATAGAAGCTAAGTATTTATTTGAGGATTTAAAATTCCAAACATAATTTTGATTTGAAAAATTGGGATTGGTTAAACTATTAGTATTCTTAGCCTAAAAGTGAATGTAACAGCTTTCCCTGGTAATGAAGATAAATCATTTAGTGTTCTATTTCACAAAGGAAAACTAGCAAATAAGAACAATAGTTGTCGACAAGAATTTACAAATGTATTACTACTGAGTAACTAAGTTGTTGTAATGAATCTTTATGAGAATATAAACTTAAAAAGTGAAACAGCATGAAGAAATTTCCCCCACCCCCAGTTTTTAATGAGAATCCACAGCAGGAGAATATTTGTGAAGCAAATAAGAATACTTGGTGAGCCTGAACTCCACAGAGGCTTGCTTTGTTTTTTTATTGTCTTTTAAGAATCAGGCATATTGCCAGCTTGAAGCTCCATTTTTAAGCTACAATTTAACTCTACTTTTCCTTTTCTCCTTGACTTACTGCGCCTCTGTTAGTTGGGAAGTTTTAGCTTTGTCTTCTAGTGTGTGCCTGACCACACTCGGTATGTGGTGACTCACAAGGGCTGCAGAGAAATGAGCTCTTTGAAGTTCTAACTAATACCATCACAGACAGCAAGCACAATCAAATAACAAATAAATATCTATATCAAGATCTTTTGAAGTAGATTATGTTAAGCTTCATAGTTCCCAAGACTTTTTTCCTTTCTACCTTTACTCTGTTCTGCATAGAAATTCATGTAGATGGGAATACGTAATAAAAGTTTAAGTGCCAGGATTGGTACTGTGGCTTTTCATTACTTCAGTATTTAGACCAGGAAAAATAAACTTGCTAATTGTTTCATTGATTTGTTTTTCAAAGTTGAGATAATATTTACCACTACTTGCCTCTCATAAGGGTGCAAAAAGTTAATAAGACTGTATTTCAAAGTTATTTTCAAAATCTCTGAAGATCTTTGGAAGTATAAAATCTTATAATAATGTGAAATATGTTTCTTCTTTATGTTAAGCCAACAGTAGCTTCTAAAAAACTTTGGAAGGAGAGAGGAATATTTTAATTATAAAGACAGTAATTATTTGAAGTCAAAGACATAGTGACTGTCAAAGTCACTATAGAACTACAGAGCAGCCAGCTTGCTAAATGAAAAGAGTTTATCACACTGGTTAATACCAGTAATCCATCAAATGTGCCATCCTGAATCTCAAAGTAGCCCATATGTCAAAGAAATGATAACAGAAATCTCACATGCCTCGATAATCAACACATTAGAAAAAAACCATATGGATTTCTTAAGCAATTATCTGATACCATGATGTATGAAATTTGATTTCCTTTGATATGTGAAGATATTATAGTAATTATAGACTTGTTCATTCTTTTAAATTTAATCTTCTATTTTAAGGCATACAATCCAAAATGTGGCTCTAACATAGATTTAATAGGTGCCCAAGGCTAATTCACTTAATATCTATGTCTCATTTTGGTAATTGAAGATTGACTTTCATTTGTCCTGTTAAATTGATTCAATCAAAGAAAGGATTTTAAAGTGTGATATTATCAGCTGTCTAAGTAGGTTCCTAATTTTAAGTTGATTTTTACCTAGATCAGGTTGTATTATTGATCAATAAGACAATTCCTGATTCTTTTAATATATAAACATTAATGTGGTTTTCTGCTATAAAATGACAACAGCCCATTTCCGTTTATCATTTGTAATAGGATCTAATTTTTTCTGGACAACTAATGTTAAGTCCTTTGGAATGTAAAAGAAAAATAATAAAAAGTTACAGCAACAGATTGAGCATGGTGGCACATGCCTGTCATTCCAGCTACTGGGGAGGCTGAGGCAGGAGAATCAAAAGGTTGAGGCCAGCCTGGCTAACTTATTGAGACCCTGTGTCAATCAGTATCATGTGAGTTTGTGGGTCCCATGAGAATATTAACATAATGGAAAAGGAGCAGAGGATGCAGCTCAGGGGTAGAACAGTCTGGTTCTTTTGCTACTACTTAAAAAAAAGATACAGTGAATAAAGTTACCTTTGTTATATGCTTTGGATTAGTGTTACTTGTGAATTATGTCCTTTCCTGTTATGTACTTTTAGAAATAAGGTAGGAAAAAATGCTTCTTTACCCTGTCACTTGTCATTTAAATGTTGATAATTTTATTTGACTTTAATACCAGTATAAAGGCATTAAATATAAAGTTTATGTATAGATAAAATTATTTTGTAGCATTATGTGTATATGTACATGTACACATAAATGAAACTATAAAGACTATTTAAATTAATTTGTAGAGCATAATCTATGTATTTGTTACTTGCATGATGATATTACTAAGGATCAAGTGCTTTGCCTTATAGGGTTTAAAGAAAATGTGTGTTATTATCTTTCTACCTATAAACAGAATAACTAGCAAATTAAAATTGGTTGCTAGGTATCTTTTATAGGTGAAAATGTTAAGAGCAGAAGTTGGTTACATGAGTATTCTCATCAGACCTACAAATTCACAGGGTATTTATTCAGTCACTCAACATTTTATTGTCCTGTGTTTATTTCACATTACTTTTGAACTTTTATTAACAAATATAGAAGTGGTTTTAGTTTGTTTATAGTGAAGATTATTTTATGTGTACATTTAAGAAGAATAAAATTCATTTTCATTAGTCTAAATTAAAGAGGGAAATAATATATTTGTAATCAGTATGCTGCATATTATTAAATGTGCAACCAATAAAAACACATTAGAATCATTTAATGAAAAAATTATTAAATGAGGTGTATCACATTATAAAGCAATTTCCTTTTATTACACCAAGTTTTAATTTGTGATTATGTAAATGATTTTGTGATGGATCAAACTCAGGTAAAGTGAAATTGTTGAGTCAAAAAGTACTTATATATTACTTTGTCTCTAATATTGACTCATTTTGAGATGTTTAGCTGGAAAAATGCTCAACATGTTTAAAAAAGAATATAGGTGAAAACTTTGTTGAGAGTGTGGAAAACTGAACACTCTCATACACTGAGATGGAAGTGTACATTGCATGAGTGTTTCTCAAGGGCAGATTTGCAGAATGCTTCAAATACGCATGCCATTTCTCCCAAAAATTCTACTTCTGGGATTACCCTAAGGAAACAATTAATGTCAAATCCACAGTATGAGCATCTATGATGTCCATCAAAGAAGAGTAATAATGACAATTTAAAATGTCCGAAATGAAAAGTGGAGTTTAGTTCACTTTGATATATCAACCTTCACAGAAAAATTACAAAATATTTTAGAAATGGTGTATATTTTGTAAACTTGGGAAATTCTGGTAGAAAAAGGATTTATTAATTCAATCATTTCATAAATATTTACTGAGCACCTCTTGTATATTAAGGACTCTTCTAGGGACTTTGATACAGCAGTGGACAAAATATTCTTGTTCCTCAGAGAGTAATTTCAGGTATAAGAGACATTTAATAAATGAATGAAGAGCTAAGATTGACAGATTAAAGAGAGCAAAAAGAAGGAAGGAAGGAAGAAAGGAAAGAAGAAAGCGAGAAAGTGAAGAAGACAGCTAGGTGTTTATAAATACAGTAGAGAAAAATAAGAAGAAGAATTGGGAATTTAGAATATTTTGTGAATCAGTTTCAAATATTATCAGAGAATGCCTTATTAAAAGTATTATATTTAGTATTAAAGAGTTTTTGTTTTGCCTTTCCATTTTAAAATTGTTTTCTTTATATGAACATTCTGCTTTATAGGAAGTAAAAATGTATTTTAAACTATATACTTTTAATTTATGACAAAATTTAAGTGTTTAATTTGAATAAATTTCAAAATGAAGTATTTAAATTATAAAAGGCTGAATTATTTTCAATTTTTAAATTTAATTTAATTTACCAAGAACATGTATTGGTACATTGTATACATAATGATCATATGCATTATAGTTAATTTGTACCTGTACATGATGTATCTTGGTTTTCCCCCTGTTTTCAAGTATTTAAATTAAAGAAAATACCCAGTTTTAGAGTACATCTTTCCGTAGAAGCCACTCTTTTAAATGAACAAAAGAGTCAATAATACATAACCTATAATACAACATTCAGAGGCTGAGCCTGTCAAGGGCTGAGACTTACTTCACTTGGAAAGTATAGATCATTTTTAGGAAAATAAGATTGTGATATCTGCATCCTATTCCCAAAGGAAATTATTTTAGGAAACAAATATAATTTATCTTAGAAGTTAATTGAACATATCCCATGAAGGTAGTTTTGTTCACTTTTTTAATAAAGATAAGTAATACCTTTGACATAAAAATCACTGTAGTGTGAAAACTAATTATTTCTTCTCTTTTCTCAGTGACTTGTAATATTCTAGCTTCAGAAGTACTATAAAGCTTATCAAAGGCAGTTCATCCTTCTTGTTGAGTGCTGTTAACTGGTTGCAATAAGTGCATAGTTTTTGTTGTTTGTCTATAGCTTTCAGAAATGTTTCTGAATGGATAAAATGGAGGATAAAATGTTTCTGAGCTGATAAAGTGCCTTAGTGTATAAAATAATCTATCACATCAAATTTTGGGATTTGCTGATTCTATAACTTTATTCAAAATTACAGAAATACTATCGTTGAAAATGAGGCAATTGATGTTTTCCATCTCAAATTATTTTTGTTTCTTTAGGCACCTTTAAATATATTTCAAGTAAAACTTACTTCTATGCAGTTTGGAATGATCATGTTAAGAAGCGTGTGTTTTTGGTAATGCGATACCCTAGATTACATTCAGATTACTAGTTTTCCGAGTTAGAATGAAACATTTAACTTTTGAATAGTAAAAAAATCTTTGAAGATTATGAGGAAAACTTGCTTGAGGAGAGATTGAGTATTCCGAGGGAGGAGGGGACGGGGAGGTGGTACTGGAGAACGTGCGGGTGAGGAGCCAAAGCCTTCTACCGGAAAGCGGGCTCAGTGTGGGGACGCGGGGAGTGAGGTGCACAGTGCACACGGATTTGTAAACTAGTGCGACCACAGGGTTTTAAAACAATCACTTGACCTAGGAGGGGAAGGCATACAAGATGAAAAGAAGTCTTTGAAATCTCACATTTATACAGGCAGGAAGTGGCTGCAAAAACTTCCTAGCTGTAACAACTTCTTACCGTGAAATGGCTGCTTTTCATGGAAGAGGAGGACGATTCAGAGGACGGACAAGAGCCCCGGGGCAGTCACGAGGCCAGCGAGTCACTCCCAGGCCTGAGCCCTGAGCTGTGAACTGGCCCCGTGGCCCGCGGCTTCGAGCCCTGGAGAGCTGGGGCTGCTCCGGCTCGCCCCTCCCCTCTGAACAGTGTGTTCATCTTAGTGCTTCGCTGCACCTGTCTACCGTTAGTGCGTTGCATGTTTGCGGGGCAGGTACTTTGCTAGAGCTCGAGGTCTCTAGATTGAGGGGACGGTGTGCAAAGAGCCAGGACAGGGCCTATCCGCACGGTACTGCGCGTCACAGCCTGGACTGAGCCAGCGCCACAGTGAGATGAGGCTGAGGAGTCCTGCGGAGGAGCAGCTGCCCCTTCGGCAGGAAGGAGGACAGGAACACTGGGACCTGCAGGCGGAGGGCGGTGGGCGTGTCTTGAAAGACCCCTGCTGTTCTCACGTGACCTCTGAGACCAGGCTACAGAAAAGCCTTG
This sequence comes from Hystrix cristata, assembly GCA_004026905.1. Taxonomy (NCBI): domain Eukaryota; kingdom Metazoa; phylum Chordata; class Mammalia; order Rodentia; family Hystricidae; genus Hystrix; species Hystrix cristata. The sequence continues at coordinate 6,262 of PVJO010028200.1, forward strand.
TCGTTCCGGACTGTTTTCCCACGATGTCCGCTCTTGAACCTGGCCACGTGCCGTGCGGAAGGCCAGCAGCCGTGGCCAGGCCTGCTGAGAGTACCTTGCGCGCCACCAGCTGGCACGGACTTGCCGGGCTTGCGGCTGGATATTTTCGATGGGACCCTCCAGCCTCCAGTCAGCTGCCCGCCGTGATGCCGTGTAAAGCTGGGGCAAGCTTTTCCCGATGAGTCAGGCTCCAACTGCAGATCCATGAACAAAAAGAAATGATGTTTGCCGTTTTAAGTCAGTAATTTCGGGGGGTAGTTCTTTATGCAGCGATAGAGACTGAAACATATTCTAGAAAGGAGCCAAGTGGGAGCTCTGAACTTTGCTCAGATAAAAGGTATGGAGACTGGTTGGTACAAGTTCTTAAAGGTGGTGGGTCAAAGAATCAAAAGTCAATATACTACACGATGGATAAGATGAAAACATAGTCATGCCTACAAATAAAGAAGAATCAAGATTGAGGTCAGCCACAGGATTAGGAGGGCTGTAAGCACTAATAATGAAGTGTTCAAGAATAATGTTTGATAGAGTGGTAAAATAAAATGACCCACATCTTAAAATCATCCAAGAAAATGGGAGAGCAAAGTAGATAATAGTCACAAAGAGGAAAAGAGATTGGTTTAGATAAGCTATTGATTAGCACAGAAATGTTACATTTTGATAGGGATTTTACATTCAAAGCTTTTCACATACATTACTAGATTCTTACAGTGAATTTAGGAATTAACAATCATTATCTTTATTTATAAGGGAGAAAACTGAAACTCAGGCAATTAAAAAAATCTGCTATGTTCACACAAACAGAAATAGTCTAAATAGAAAATAAAGCCCAGATGTTTCATTCATTTATTCTTCATTCATTTATTCATTCTTTTGCTTTTTGAGCACATGCCATGTGCTAGACATTGTGCTTTGAGTATATGAATAAGACTTAGTCTTTGTTCATAAGTCTAATATCTAGCAAGGAAGAAAATATTCACAAATAAGTGTGAAATTTCATTTATAGTTTCTCCTCTATCACATGTTGTCTAAACATATCTTTTCAGGGTAGGGATTCTTTGAAATATGTGCTTATTCATTGTTTAACTTTTATTTTTGTTTGTTTTTTGCAATTTGTTTTTAATGAATTACTTCTTGTTGAAAAAATAAAAATTATACATACATGTATTGGAAAATGCATATCTCTTCAACACAGAAAATAAGGTTATAAGAGCATTCAGCATGTAAAGTTTGTTGCATATTAGCAGGCCAGTGAGGTATACAGCAACAGATACTCAAGGAATCCTAAGTAACGATAGCAAATTATGTGAATTTCCAATTATTTGCCTATAAATATGTAGTAGTTAAAATATTATTCTATTTAAAATGTATGACATTTCATCCATACAATAAAATTAATAAATATATTTTATAGTATCTTTAAAGAGAAAATAACTGTTTTATAAAAAAAATATAATTCTGGATAGGTATGATACATAAAATACACTTTTAGCTTTGATATACTGACTTTCAAATCTGAATGAAGCTAATAAAATTAAGTCCCGTGGAAAATAAGTACAAATTTTAGGGAAATCCTTTCAGTGGAAGAGGTCGCCAGGGCCGAGGAGACCTCTTATCTCTGGCGCTATCCAAGTGTAAATGGGATGGTTTAGCTGTCAGGAGAGCTTGTAGGTAGGTTTTCTGCACAGAGTGGGAAGCCAGGCTTGAGAAACCACCCTCCTCCTTCCCACTGTTAGTCATATCTAATGCCCAAGTTCTCTAGATAATGGGGAGCAGCCAGATAAAATGTAACAATATAAGCTGTAATATGACTGTAATGAAATAATTTATTCTTTTTATCAGGGAAGTTTGAACTTATGGAGAATAATTCCAGGACAAATAATGCCATGTACAATAAATGCTCCAAAGTTTAGAAAATTTTTCACTAATTCTTAGTATTTTATTATGACCTACAAGCTGTAGCTCTCATTCTATTTTCATTACCAGTGTAGTTTATAGTCATAGCTTTTGAAAAGTAATCATTATTAGCAAGAAAAATGATTTATCATACACTTGCCAGTTAGCACTTTAAAAATACTTTATATAAACTAATTCACTCTCCACAACAATGCTGTGACTATTGTGCCGTACAGAAAAGATAATTGAATCATAGGGAGGTCATGTTACTGGCTAAATTTACATATTGCTAAGGTGCCGTGTGGCTTGGAGAGTCAGCACACAGGCACATGATCTCAGCCTCTGGTCTGTGGCAACTGTTTCCAGGACACCTGCTGATACCATAATCTTCCACATAAAGTGGCACACATTTGCTTGTAAGCTATCCACACCTCCTGTATACTTTATCTCTAGAATACTTACATGTAATGCAACACAAATGCTATGTAAGTGATTGTTACACTGTGTCGTTTAGGGACTAGACGAGCAAAAATGTCTGTGCATGTTCAGTACAGATGCAGTTTTTAAAATTCTGAAAATTTTTGAACCATATTTATCCATAATTACAGAATGGAGGGCCAACTGACATATGTATGAGATTCGGATTTGTTATGAAGCATTAGCTCACATGATTGTGGGGACAGAGACAGAAAATAGAGAGAAGGAGGGGAAAGGAAAGAGAAAAAGAGAGATAGAGGGATGGAGAGAGGACAGGTGAGACGGGGGGGAGAGAGAGCAAAGGAAAAGAAGAGAAGAGAGAAGAGGAGGGGGGAGAGAGAGAGGGTCCTTTCTCCATGTTTTTGTTCTATTGTGTTCTATTTAACCATTCAAAGGATTGAATGATGCTCACCCACATGTGGGAGGACAATTGATTTACTTAGTCTATTAATTCAAATGCCAGTGTCTTTAAACACTGCCCCCCCAGACACATCCAGAAATAATGTTAACTAGCTATTTGAGCATCTCGTGATCCACTCAAGTTAACACATAAAGTTGAAAGGCCATGGGCACTTCGGTAGACATTCAGGAGAAAGATTAACACTGAGCCTCCAGAAGTTTCACTGCTGTACAAGGGCCCTGCATTTTGTTAGCTTTATTTCTTGCCCTCTGGAATGTAAATGTCTTACCAAAATGTCTAGAGTAGTTGTCATCACTGTTATAGGCCAGACTGAGATCCATGGAGGGAAAGATGATCATGGTTTCTGTGAACTAAATTATCACCGGGCTGACAAGCCTGAGGCAGGACAGTGAAGGTGCATTACTGACCTTGCCAGGAGAAAACGAGCTGCTTCTGGTGCCTTATGGATGGGGGTGGATAAAAAATAATTTTCCAGATTAAGGTCTGCTCGGAGGTACCAGGTGATGTGTTATTTTATACAAGCAAGATGCAAGTACATCTGGTACAGCAACTGCCTTGGAGTTACCACCTGGTTACATTCATGACACTCCGTGGTCATTGTCTAAGATCCATCTGTCTATTCCTCAGGCCATATGGGTGAACTGGATGGGATATGATGGGAATTATATCCTGCGTCTGCCAAGTTCTTGATGGTGGGGCTAATTTCTGCAGTCCCTTTGGGAATGTAGGAGGCTTTTGGTTTATCATTTAGCTAAGTAGAAGCATTCTGAGTGGCTTTCGCTTGTCCTTTCCACCATGATCTCTCTCACTCAGTAGTTCAGGGAACAAATGTGGGGACTCTGTCTGCTGCTGGGTGTGTCTGTTTCAGTGATGCATCTCAGAACTCAAGAGCTGACCGTGGCTGGGCTTGGGGACCCATCAGGCTAATTGTGAGGTGACTTGGGCTAAAAACTCTTTCAATACCTAATTTCTATTATAGCCAGGGATTTGTGTCAGCTCATAGTGAGTGCCTAATGAGTCGTCTTATTTCCTTTTCCCCAGTGTATATTTACTTCAGGAAAAGGCTACAGATTTTTTGGTGGAAATCCTGGAGAAAGATTAACAGTGTAACTTTTTGGTAGTGCACTGTGGTCCTTCCTCAAGAGATTAGGGACTTCAGGTCTATACACCAGCTCATTCAAGGGATTCTGGCTCTGTAATTTCTGGAAATTGAGTATCCATGACATACTTTCAGGCGAAACCTTGTTCACTTGACCTATCACTTATTTGTTTATACACATCAAGTGAGAATTTAGTAGCACTCCTACTTGCTTCACTTTTAGGTGCACTGTGGTCAGTCAGCCAATCCAATAGGCTTATCCACTCAAAATGAAGTAAGTATTTTGATTGCTGCTTTGACTTTCTGTCCATTATGGTAACTTGTCCATCTGGCTGTTAGTGCTTGAGGGCTCCAGCCAGCAGTTCAATTTTCTCTCCTTATATTTAGATCTCCTAGTGGCTGAGTTCTTACTGTAAATCTGACTTATTGAGAATAATTACATAACTCTTTAAGTATGCTAGGTTACCCCACCTAAACTTATTTTTCACAGTATTGGAAAAAGGTATGTTTTCTGGATCCTCTCAGTGTGGGTAAATAGATTGATCTTAAATGACAAACAAACTGTAACATTTCAGTCTTCCTAAGATTTTAAAGATCTTCTCCAGGTTAAACCAAGGCAGGAGGAGCATTTCCCATTTGCTAACTATGGGTGACCTTTCGGTCCATGTTTCAGTCAAACAACCATGAAATATTTCCCTAACTCCCCAAATTGCAACATTAAGTGCAGCATGTCTGATTAATGAGTCCATATCAGTACTTTTTCATGATTCAATATGATGATCTTCCACCATTTTCCCACACCCTTAGTCTCCACTCCCACACCTGTTCCCTGGTTTTCTGTCTGTGTCGATTAGGAAACTCAAGTAACTCTTTGGAGTGTGATAGACCTATGCAATAGATATACCTTATACCTCACCTGTTCTAGTTTATAGACAGACTTAAAACTGTCTATAGATGAGCATAAATAATCTAAGTAGGAGCAAGAGACTTGAAAGCCATGATTCAGAACAACAAATCTTCAATAATTTGAACTTCAGGCCACTACAAGCAAAGAGCTAGCAATATATGAGGAAGTAAAAAGTAGATATGATTATTTAAGATTTATATTTGCATTCTTAATAATTGCCACTGTCTAATAGAAAGATAAATTAGTATTTATTTTTATCTATTCACACTCAACTGAATTATTTAGTACTGTGACGTTTCTTGGAGTTTTCTTTCAATCTGTGATTGATTTTCCAGCTTACTAACTTGTACAGCATTGATATTTGTTGGTTGCTAAAAGAAGCATGCTAGTGTAAGAACAGAGCAGACAAATCTATCAATCGATACTTGCCCATTGGAAATTTTGTTCTTAGAAAAAATTAGTATTTTACACCACTTTTTAATAACACTTATAAAGTTCATTGGTGGTTCATAGTCTTTTTTGTTATTTCAAGTACTTTGGTTTTTTTCAAAACAATATATTTGCTTTATTTCCTGTGATAATTTTTATAAAGAATAGTTTTCTAGGACATTTTGTTTAAACTTGGAATAATAGCATAATATTCAAATTATGGCATTTCTTATAGCGTACTGCCATTACGATATGCATATGTACTTTCTTATTATATTTTATTTAGGATTCATTAATTCAACACAGTTTTATCAAATAACACGTATTGTGCTAGGCACTGTGAGATCCTTGAAGGCAGAGTATGTGAATGTTTCTCTTTGTATTCCAGAGGCTGGCATGTTGGGTGATGGTGAGGAAATATTAAATGAGTTTTCTGTACCTTCAAAGTGAGTTTTGGTCTAATGTTTTTAAAATCTTATTTTAATGATACATCTTAGATATACATAGTGATAACATTCATCATAGGGAATTTGTACCTGTACATGATATATCTTGTTGCTTCTTTTTTGCCCATTCCCCTCCCCTCCCTCCAACACCTCCTCCCTCTGTATTTACAAAACCTTTGTTTCCATTTTTTTCCTTCTATTCTTATTTTTCTTTTTTCTTTTTTTTTTTTTTTTGGGTACTGGGGATCGAACTCAGGGCCTCATGCTTGCAAGGCAAGCACTCTAACCACTGAGCTAAATCCCCGGCTATTCGTATTTTTCTTGTCCTTCCATTCCTTTCCCCCTCCCCCATTTGTTCCCATTTGAACAATTTCTTCCCTTTACCAATGTACATTTTAGTCCTTATTTACACTTTTAGTTTCTCGCAGCAGAGAAACAACGTGGTATTTCAATATGTTTGTCTGATTTATTTCACTAAGGGGTATGGTCTCAAGATGCATCCATTTAAATTGAAATATCTCAAGCTTATTGTTCTTTATGGCAGAGTAGTACTCCATTGCATAAAAAAAAAATCATGTCTTCTCTATCCATTCCTCGGGTGATCAGAATTTGGGCTGTTTCCAAGATTTAGCTGTTACAAACTGTGCCACTATAAACTTGGGTGCACATATATCACCATGGTATGATGCTTTTAATTCTTTTGGGAAGATTCCAACAAGGGGAATAGCTGGGTCAAATGGAACCTCTAGTCCTAGTCCTAGATTCCCTGAGGAATCTCCACACTGATTTCCATAGCAATTGTACCAGTCTACCTTCCTACCAACAGTGGAGAAGGGCTCCTTTTACCCCAGAGCCCTTCCAGCATTTGTTATTGGTGGACTTATTAATAATAGCCATTCTTTCTGGAGTGAGATGGAATCTCAGTGTTGTTTTAATTTGCATCTCTCAAATGGCCAGTGATGTCGAACATTTTTTCATATGTCTATTTGCTGTTTCTATTTCTTCATCTGAGAAGTGTCTATTCATTTCAGTTGCCCATTTTTGGATTGGGTTTTTAAATTTTGGGGGTCTGATTTTTTTGAGTTCTTTACATATTCAAGATATTAGTCCTTTGTCAGAAGAACAGCTGGAAAATTTTTTTTTCCCACTCTGTGGGTTGTCTTTTCTCTGTTCATGGTTTCTTTTGCTGTGCAAAAGGTTTTTGATAAGATTAGATCCCAGTTGTTGATTCTTTGTGATATTTCCTGGGCAATTGGGGTTTCATTCATAAACTCTTTGCCTACACCTATGTCTTCAAGAGTTCTACCTATTCTATCTTCCAGCACATTTAGTGTTTCTGTTTTAATATTTAGATCTTTGATCCATTTTGATTTTAGCTTAGTGCATGGGGAGAATGATGGGTCTAGTTTTAATCTTTGGCATGTGGAAAGCCAATTTTTCCAGCACCATTTATTAAAGAGGCCGTCTTTCTTCTGGTGAGGGTGTTAGGCCCCTTTGACAAAGACAAGGTGACTGAGAGTGTTTGGACATGTGCCTGCATCTTCTAATCTGGTCCATAGGTCCTCAGGTCTGTTTTTTGCCAGTACCATGTTCTTTTATTACAGTAGTTTTGTAATATAATTTCAGGTCAGGGATTGTGATGGCCCCTGCTTCGCTTTTGTTGCCCAGAATTACTTTTGCTATTCTAGGATTCTTTTGGTTCCAAATGCGTTTTAGGATTGTTTTCTCTAATTCTCTGGGGTATGCTATTTGTATTTTAATTGAGATTGCATTAAATCTGTATAACAATTTTGGGAGTATGTCCATTTTCATGATATTGGTTCTTCCTACCAAAGAATAAGGCATGTCTTTTAATTTTCTGATATTTTCTTCAGTCTCCTTTTTTCCAAAGTACTGTAGTTTTCAATGTATAGGTCTTTTACTTCCTTTGTTAGAGTGATTCCTACGTACTTCATGTTTTTGGATGCTATGTGAAAGGTGTTGTTTTGTTAATTTCTCTCACAGTGAGTCTGGAATATGTGTACAGGAATGCTATTGATGTTTGAGTATTGACTTTGTACCAGCTATGCTGCTGAATATGGTTATTAAATCTAGAAGTCTTGCGGTGAAGTTTTTGGTGTCTTCTATGTAGAGTATCATGTCATCTGCAGTTAATGATAATTTCACTTCTTCCTTTCCTATCCTTATTCCTTTTATTTCTTTCTCTTGTCTAATTGCTCTGGTTAATGTTTCCAGAGCTATATTGAGTAAGAGTGGTGATAATGGAGATCCTTGCCTTGTTTCAGATTTTAGGGTGAAAGCTTTCAGTTTTTGACTAGTATGATGTTGGCTGTTGGTCTGTCACAGATGCTTTTATCAGATTGATATAAAGACTGTCTATTACAATTTTCTGCAGGATTTTTATCACGAATAGGTGTTGGACTTTGTCAAATGCTTTTTCTGCATCTATTGAGATGATCATATGTTTCTTGTCCTTGGCTCTGTTAACATGGTGTATCTTATTTATTGCATATTTTGAACCATCCCTGCATCCTGTTGAACCATTTATTGCATATGTTGAACTACATATACATATGCAATGTAGTTCATCCCTGGGATGAATCCTACATGGTGATGGTGTATAATCTTCTTGATGATTTGTTGCATTCTGTTTGCCAGTATCTTATCAAGGATTTTTGCATCTATGTTTATTTGGGAAATTGGCCTGTAGTTCTCTTTGGATCCTTTTCTGGTTTTGGTATCAGAGTAATGCTTGCTTGTAGGAATGAATTTGAGAGTATTGCTTCCCTTTCAATTTCATTAAATAGTTCGAGGAATACTGGCATTAAATCTTCTCTAAATTTCTTGTAGAATTCAGCAGTGAATCTGTCAGCATCTGCGCTTTTCTTTGATGGTAGGTTTTTTAATTACCTCTTCAATTTCAATGGCTGATGATGGGTTATCTAGAATTTTTATATCTTCTTGATCCAGCTTTGGTAATTCAAATGTATCTAGGAATCTGTCTATTTCTTCTGTGTTTCCCATCTTATTAGAGTAAAGGTTCTCAGACTAGGTATTGATGATCTTTTGGATTTCTGCAGGATTTGTTATCATTTCACCCTTTTCATTCCCTAATGGATTTGAGTCTTTTCTTTCATTTCTTTGATAAGGTCAGCTAAGAATTTTTCAATTTTATTTAATTTTTCAAAGAACCGACTCTTTGGTTCATTGATTCTTTGTATTGTTTTCTTAGTCTCAGTTGCATTAATTTTGACTGTGATCTTTATAATGTTCTCCCTCGTACAAGCTTTGGGCTTGACTTGCTCTTCTTTTTGGAAAGTTCGAGGTTCAACATTAGGCTGTTTATTTCAGCTCACTCCGTTTTTCTGATATGGTAGTTCAATGCTATAAATTTACCTCACGGGACTGCTTTGATTGCATCCCACACATTTTGGTAAGTTGTATTGGCATTATTGTTGAATTGTAGAAGCTAATTTCTTCTTTAATTTCATCTGTGACTCACTGATTGTTCAGAAGGTTGCTATTTAATTTCCATGTGTTTATGAAGTTTTCGTGTTCTTCATATATTCTAGATGTTAGACCTTTGTTTGCTGGATAGCTAGCAAAAGTCTTTTCCCATTCCATGGCTTTCGTCCTGCTGCTATTGGCGATCTCTTTTGCTGTGCAAAAGCTTTTTAATAGCATGTGGTCCCAAGCACTGATTCTTTGTATTGTTTCTTGTGCAGTCTAGGTTCTGTCCATAAATTTTTTTCCAACCCCTGTGTCTTCGAGGGTTCTTCCTATTCTATTCTACAGTAAATTTAGTGTTTCTGTTTTAATGTTTAGATCTCTGACCCACTCGATCTTAGTTTAGTACATGGTGAGAGCCATGTATCTAGTTTTAGTTTTCAGCATGTGGAAAGCCAATTTTTCCAGCACCATTTGTTAAAGAGGCTATCTTTCTTTCAGTGAGGGTGTTTGGCTCCTTTGTTGAAGATGAGGTATTTGAGTGCATTTGGAGTTGTTTCTGCATCCTCCAATCTATTCCATTGATCCTCAGGACTGTCTTTTTGCCAGTACCATGCTGTTTCTATCATTGTAGCTTTATAGTATAGTTTTAGGTCAGGGACTGTGATGCCCCCTGCCTTTCTCCTATTGCTTAGGATTGTTTTTGCTACTCTGGGTCTCTTTTGATTCCAGATGAAATTCATGATTGTCCTTTCTAATTCTTTGAAGTATGTTGGTGGTATCTTGATTGGAATTGCATTAAATCTGTATAGTAGTTTAGGAAGTATAGCCATTTTCACTATGTTGGTTCTTCCTACCCAGGAGCATGAGATGTCTTTCCATTTTCTGATATCCCTTTCAATTTCCTTTTTTATAGTGCTGTAGTCTTCGATGTAAAGATCTTTTACTTCCTTTGTTAGATAGATTCGAACGTAGTTTATTTTTTTGTGTGCAATTGTGAAAGGCATATCTTCTGTTATTTCTTTTTTGGTGGGTTTGTTGTTTGTGTATAGGAATGCTATTGACTTTTGGTTGTTGACTTTGTATCTGGCAATGCAACTGAACTTTGTAATTAAATCTAGAAGCTTTTTGGTGGAGTTTTTTGACTCTTCAATGTAGAGTATCATGTCATCCACAAATAACGATAGTTTGACTTCTTCTTTTCTTCTCTTTATCCCTTTAATTTCTTTTTCTTGTCTAATTGCTCTGGCCAATGTTTCTAGAACTATGTTGAAGAATAGTTGTGATAGTGGGCAACCTTGTCTTGTTCTAGATTTTAGTGTGAAAACTTCTAGTTTCTGATCATTAAGTGTGATGTTGGCTGTTGTTTTGTCGTATATGGCTTTTATCAAATTAGATATACACCATCTATTCCTATTTTCTGTAGTGTTTTTATCATGCATGGTTGTCGGATTTTGTCAAATGCTTTTTCTGCATCTATTGAGATGATCATGTGATTTTTGTCTTTAAGTTTGTTGATTTGGTATGTTACATATATTGATTTGCATATGTTGAACCATCCCTGCATCCTTGGGATGAATTCTACTTGGTCGTGGTGTATGATCTTCTTGATCACTCATTGTATTCTATTGGTCAGTATCTTGTTGAGAATTTTTTCATCTATGTTCATTAGGGACATTGGCCTGTAGTTCTCTTTTTCAGTTGGATCCTTTTCTGGTTTTAGTATCAGGGTGGTGCTTGCTTCCAGGAATGATTTTGGAAGTGCTGCTTCCTTTTCAATTTTATTAAAGAGTTTGAGGAATAATAGTATTAGATCCTCTCTGAATCTCTTGTAGAATTCAGCTGTGAAGCCGTCAGGACCTGGACTTTTCTTTGTAGGTAGGTTTTTAATTACCTCTTCAATTTCGATGGCTGATATTGGTTTATTAAGTGTTTTTATCTCTTCTTGGTTTAGTTTTGGTAATTCATATGTGTCTAGGAAACTATCCATTTCTTTGGTGTTTTCCATCTTGTTTGAGTATAGGTTCTTGAAGTAGGTGTTGATGATCCTTTGGATTTCTGATGGGTCAGTTGTGACTTCCCCCCTTTCATTTTTTACTGCATGAATTTGGGTCTTTTCTTTCCTTTTTTTTGATCAGGTTGGCTAGGGGTTTGTCTATTTTGTTTATTCTTTCAAAGAACCAATTCTTTGATTCATTGATTCTTTGTATTGTTTTCTTGGTCTCAATTGCATTGATTTCAGCTCTGATCTTAAGAATTTCCTCTCTTGTATGAGCTTTGGGTTTGATTTGTTCTCCTTTTTGTAGCTGTTTGAGGTTCAACATTAAGTTATTTATTTTAGCTCTTGCTGTCTTCTTGATGTGGGAGTTCAATGCAATGAACTTCTCTCACAGTACTGCTTTCATTGTATCCTTTCGGTTCTGGTATGTTGTATTGTCATTAACATTTAACTCTAAAAATTGCTTTATTTCTTCTTTAATTTCTTCTGTGACCCAACTTTTATTCAGCAGGATATTACTTAGTTTGCATGTGTTTACGTGGTTTTTTTTTTGGTTTCTGCTGCCATTGAATTCTATTTTCAATGCACTATGGTCTGATAGTATGCATGGCATAATTTCAATTCCCTTACATTTACTTAAGTATCCTTTATGAGAGCAAGTATGTGGTCTGTTTTGGAGAACGATCTGTGTGGAGCTGAGAAGAATGTGTATTCTGCTGTTGTAGGGTGGAACATTCTGTAGATACCTGCTAAGTCCATTTGTTCACAGAGTTGATTCAATTCTGTTATTTCTTTGTTAATTTTCTGTCTAGTTGATCTGTCTCTTTGTGAGAGTGGGGTGTTGAAGTCTCCCATTATAATTGTGTTAGTGTTTATTTGATCTTTCATATCCCTTAATATTAGTTTTGTGTATTTAGGTGCATTAGTATTTGGTGCATAAATATTAGTGATTGTTATTTCTTCCTCTTGGAGTTTTCCCTTCATAAGTATGTACTGGCCATCTTTGTCCCTCTTTATTAGTTTGGTTTGAAGTTTACTTTGTCTGAGATTAGGATAGCTACCCCTGCTTTTTTCTGGGTTCCTGTTGC
>PVJO010028201.1:0-18490 GCA_004026905.1 Hystrix cristata
ATCTGAGGGCCCAGCTAGGCCGGGTGGAGACCACACCAAGAAGGGTTCCCATCAGCCCCTTAGGCCCAAATCCCCCCTGCAGAAGGAAGCATCACAGCTCAGAGACTGGAGGATCCTCAAAGTGCTGGAGACGCACTTTCCTTGGCCCACAACTTGCTTCCCAAGTGTTCTTCCCGGCCCAGGTGAGCAGGCCCAGACTCCACCTGCCTGGCTTCCTCTTCCAGCCCCACCGCCTGCCCTCTCCCCTTCCTCCTCTTTGAAAGCCAGGGGTGTGTGTGTGTGTGTGTGTGTGTAACACAGGGGCCAAGGAGGTGTCACCCCTTCAGGGCCACCAGACTGAGCTCAGCTTCCCACAGCCCCAAAACACCACGAGTGATGTGTGTCTGTTAGGTGTCCCCCCTCTTCTCTTTGCAAAGGGAAGAAATGGCTTTCAAGCCACATGATTTTTCCAAGTTGTCACCTCCAAGATTCATCCAGGACGCAGTCTGCCTCCTGATTTCCCCTCGCAGGGTGCTGGGGATGGAGGGAAACCTGAGTTGGAGCCGGCAGAGGGAAACGGGGCAGGAGAGTCGTGTGCCCTACCAGGCAGCCTCGCAGCCTCAGATGGGCCACCTGGCTGCCTGTGTCCTGGCCAGTGAGTGACAGGAGGCTGCTGGAGGACGGCTGGAGGCAGGAACACCAACACCAAGTCAAAGCAGAGCTGAGACCCACGTTTATTAAAAACGAAGAAACCACAACATGATACATGGGCTGATTCATTCACCTAGTTGTGCAGTGAGGATTTATGCTTGTTTGAAAATAGTTCATTTCTCTTATTTTTAAAAATGTACCTAGAAATATGCTCATACTTTCTTGCTCCCCTTTCTTTCTCCAAATTCCATTCTCTTTTAAATTCCATTCTTTGTTTTTTCTTACTTAGAGTTCCAGCTGATACATCAACAGATATGAATTATTTTGTATGTGTTAAGACAGGCAAAATAAAAGCACGGTCTACAAAGTGATTTCCACCCTCAGGCACAACCCCGATTCCATATGCAGGTTGGAAACAGAGTAAGAGGGCCCAGGAGTCAGGCCCCGACCGACCGTCAGCATCTCTGAGCTAGCAACTTGTTGTTCCCCCTTTTTCTCAAAACAACGAACAGCAGGAAATAAGATGTATCTTTTAAAACAACATTTGCAGCGTTTTAGCTAACTCTTTAACCCTTCTTTACTGATTAGTATTAAAGTCAGGGATTGGGAAAGTGTAATAGCTATGATAACAGTCACAATTTTATAGATAGTTTTACTGATTTAAAAAGCATTTATTACCAAAGTTTATATACCTTCATATGCCCAAATCACCTCAAATGCTTTACTTCCATTAATTTGGGGCATATATAACTCTGACGAGAATTGAGACTCATTTCCAGGGCGAAGTCGGTCTGAGGCCGGGTGCTGGACTGGTCAAGGTAGTCTTGCTGCCATTAAAATCCTGATCGATGCCTCCTGGATGCTGAAAGCCGAAGAATAATAAGACTCTGATTATCTGGTTGTTTAATGCATTAGTCATAAATTCAAACAAGAACCGAACAGTCCCTCAGTGAGGTTAAACTGCAGGCAATGCAAACTACATGCTGCCCAAATGACTGAAATGGAAGGACACAGCCCGTTACACCGAGTTCTGTCTGGGCTCAGCAAGGATCCCCTTCACACGGTGCTAGGGTTTGGAGGTGGCTCCAGTGTGTCCCCAAGGGCTCGTGTGTTGGAGACCATCAAGAGGCAGGGCCTGCTAGGAGGTGGTCAGTGCGCCCTCAGAAGCCCACTTAGCCCCCCAGAGGAAGCTGTTACAAAAGGCAAGACGGCCGCCCTCACCCATCTGGCTTCCATCACCCTGTGACTTCCATGCTTCGGCCACGATGTCATCCACAGGCGGCCACGTGGGTCCCTGCCAGAGGTCCCACTGAGGGGACACCCAATCTTTGACCTTCAACCTCCCAAACTCGGAGCTAAGTAAACCTCTTTATTATGAAATATGGGGCACTTGTTATAGCCACAAAAACTGGACTCACACACATGGCATGCGGGGAGTGCAAATGGAAACAAGTGTTTCGAAAACACTTGGTCACAATGTTAAAAAAGGATGTCTATACTCTACCTGCCAATAATCCTGTTTTCACCCAGGAGGCTGAGGTAGGAGCTTGGGGAGTTCGAGGCCAACCTGGGTAACACAGCATGATCCCATCTCAAAAAAAGTCTAATTTTAGTAGTCTAACTGACTGGTAAATCCTTTAATTTTAAAATACTCTGTCTGGAAAGATATCCACTATAGTGTTATTTATAACAGAATTGGATAATCTAAGTATCAAATACCGAAAAAACTGTGTTTAAAGAGTGTCATATGTGTATGCAATGTCATGCTATAAAGCCATTGAAAATGAAATGACATTTGAATAGACTGGAAAGCTAGGAAAGTGATATATCTATTTATTTATCTACCTATATAGTATATTATATATGTGCATCACAGCTACATTAAAAAATAAAAATTCCTTCTAGAATAAAATTTACAAAGAGTAAAAGGGATGATTTCTTTCTTTTATTTCTCTGATATTTTCTACATTTACCATGGTGAACTTGTACTGTTAGTGTAATGAAACAAACATTTTCGTATGTTTGCATTTTGAGCAGATAACCAAGCAGCTCGGGTACTCGGTGTTCGTGTGACCTGTGCTTGCTTCCAGGGCGTCAGTCTGTCCTTTAACCCGCCCACGGGGGTCCTCTGCACACAGGTCCCGCCCGGGCTCACGGGGACGCAGCTGGCAGCGAGCTGCGCATTTCCCAGCCTCCAGCCACGCACGCTGGGGGACGAGCAAGGATGGGCACGCATGTGTACCTCACACCGGGCCTGGGCTGTCTGAGTCTCCCGGTTTGCTGTCCCGAAGGGTAGGTGCCCAGGGGACAGGAAACTGAATGCTACAGCTTGTGTCTAGACGTCCCCCTAAAGCCTCATGTGGTCACAGGTGGGCTTTGCGAGGTGGCTGGATCTAGAGTGTGTGACGCCGGCCTCAAGGGCACGTGATTACTAGATTAGTCCACAGGCCGGTTTCCCAAAGTTGGAAGAGTGGATGATGGGCAGGCCCACGCCGGGTGTGAGTCTGCCTACCCTGCGGGCGTGCACCCAGATAAGAGTGTAAGGGACAGGAAGGGGCCGCTGTCCTCCCTGCTGCTTGCTGCCTTCTGCCTGTCCTGGACTGTTTGTCCTCTGCCAGGCCACCCTGCCTTGGAGCCAGCCGACCATGGGCTGAAACCTCTGCAGACTGTGAGCCAAGAATAAACCTTCCCCCTTTAATGCTGGGCGGCGGGTGTCTCCACTCAGCCACGGGAAGGTGACTTAGACGGTGGGGCTCAGGCAGCAAGAGAGGAAGGGCGTGTGAGGCCCTGGAGACAGTGACTTCCAGGCGCAGCACAGACAGTGAGGGAGGAGACACCTCCGCTGGCCTCCCCCGCTCCCTTTCTCCTCCCTCCCCATGGAGGGAGGGCCGGGCAGATGCCTCAGAGTGCCGGGTTCTCTCTGGCTCGGTGAGATCAATCTGAGAACATTGTTTTCTACCCCATGACTCAAGATCTGCCTCCTTCGTATACTGACTTTTTCCAAACTTAAATTGGTAAAAGCATTTGATGTAAAAATTCTTCCCAAGTTGATTTTGAACAAGTGAGCCGTTTCGCCTTCGCTTTTCTATCTGAGACAGAAAAGAGTAAGTAAGCACCTAGAGAATCGCTGGCCTTCTCCCTCTTACCCTTAGCGATCCCGGCCCGAGCCGGAACGGGGCCCTGTCCCTCCTCAGGCTCCCGTATCCGCGGCCTTGGGGGTACCCGGGGATGGAGAAGGCGGATGAGCACAGACTACCGTGGGGGACGCCGGGAGAGAACATTTCCCAGTTCCTCAGCTGAGTGCGACATCGAAATGTCTTCACATAAGAGAATCTGGCAGCGGCCCCCACACACTGAGTCCCAGAAGCAAAACTGACCTCTCGGCACGTTACCCCAGCGGGCCGCTCAGTCCACCAGCTGATACACGGGGTCCCCAACTCTCAGGACCCCGATCTTTTCCACCGTGTAATAGACCCCAAAAAGCGGGGACGACTGGTACAAATGCTTCACAGCGGGGTCACACTGGCGGTAGCTGGAAAAGATGAGAAGTTATCAAGCACAGAAGCAAAAGAACGACCTGAGTGCTCGCCACGGGATTCAAGCTTTCACTCCCAGGTTATTCAGTAATAAGGTCCAGCCCTTTTCTAAACTTTTCACGGAGAAACCACAGATGATTCGTCAAACCGCAAGAAGCTCTGGTTCTTCCAGATAGAACTGAGAGTCTAGACAGGGCTCCATAGCTCCAGTTTGAAGCTAAAAGGAAAAAACCTTCTATGTGTAAGCATCACAGAAAGACTTGGTCTATGTGGGCACCTTGGACTTCGCAGCTCATCAAAACACACGCTCAGGGAATCTCACAATGAGCCTCCCAAAGCCTCTAACCCTGCAGGTTAGTGCATTAGAGCGCTGGATTGACACCCTCCAGGCCCTGTGGCTAGTGGGGTTAGGCTGCTGCCAAACTTATCCCCCCGCAAGGTTTATTTGAAGAAAATAAAATTAACGTCACTGCATCTTAAAAAGCAAAGAACAAATGCAAAATAGAATCATAAGTCTGAAGGCTTCCAGGAATAAACTCTTCTCTAACCTAAATTCATTGGAAACAAACAACAAAATACAGGGAAGGGGAACAGAATAGAACACAGCTCCAAAATTGTTTCGTTTTTGTTTGCAGTGCTGGGGAGGGAAGCGAGGGTCCCACACAAGCTGAGCAATCACACCCAGCCTCCACGAAGGTCTGCAAACACATTCTACATCAAGGATAAAGTCAGCCAAATTTCCTAGTGACAAAGGAAAAATCCCGGCAGAAAAGAAGCTCCCGGGTGTACGAACACTGACAACCTGTCCCCTTCCACCTTCTCCAACATTTCATCGTGCAATTTTGGTTATTCTCATGCTCCTTGATGTTGCTTCTAAGAAGGCATTTGAATTATAATAAACATAATTAATAATTTGGGGACTTCATTTAAAATGCACATATAAATGTTACTAAAAATTGCTGTGAGAGAGAGTAAAATTTCAAAATGGAATATTACACAATTAAAAATGTACCAGCCTGGCACAATGGCACACACCTACAATCCCAGCACCCTGGGAGGCTGAGGCAGGAGAACGACAGGTTCGAACCCAGCCTGGGCAATGTAACAACTTAGCAAGAACCTGTCTCGTCTCAAAATTTAAAAAGAAATATTTAAAGAGCTGGGATGTTGCTTGTGTGAAGGCTCAGGGTTCCACTGCCAGCACCACAAGAACAAGAGAGAGAGAGAGAGAGAGAGAGAGAGAGAGAGAGAGAGGGAGAGGGAGGGAGACAGAGAGGAGGTGGAGGGAGGAGGAGAGATGCAGGGACGGGGAGAGAGAGAGAAAGAAAGAAAGAAAATTAAAAGCACTACAAGGTCCATCCAGTCCAGAAGAAAGTCACATCACTTGACTTGTGCTCAGTTATATGAACTGCGGACACTTTAACCCCCAGAGGCAGGTTCGGGGTGCCTGCCCCCGGCTGGTCCTGCGCACCCGAAGCACCCGACCCACACAGATGACGTTACAATCACACGAGACTGGCAGCGCTGACCTCTTCAGGGTCTGCAGCGGCTCCTTCCTGTCGATGATGCCCGTGTCGGGGTCCACAGTGGTCAAGATGCACCTGTCGTGCAAGCACAAGGTCAGGCGCGGGCAGGACCGAAGCTGTGCGGCGGCCGGGCCGAGGCGGAGAGCACGCTTACCTGGGGCAGGACGTTACCTTCTTTATCTCCACGTCCCCGATGACGAGGTCTTCCCAGGAGTCCTGGAAGGAAAGGCGGGTGTCTCTCAGAGCCAGGCTTCCCGGTCTGTGAGTCGGTTCACTACGTGACTGGGTATAGCCATCAAAGCGGCAGGGAAAGCAGCGCCAGCCACCAAGAGCACCTCGGAGAGACTCCGAGGGGCAGCCTCGGGCGTCCAGAGCCGCCTCGCTCCCTGCAGTGCCCAGGACCTGCGCCTGCTGGGCCCGCGCTGCAGCCCTGAGCTCCGTCTGCAGCCGCGGGGGCCACCCACACACAGCCAGGAGGGAACCCGGCCCGACGCCTGAGGGCTCCCATTCATCCCCACGAGGAAATACACAAACAGGATCTCGCCCACCTCACCCCAAGAGACAAGCCTGAGAGGCTACCACACTTTCTTAGGGTCCCAACAGGAAGATGTAGGACAGCTAGGGCCGAATATCTTTACGATTATGAAGGACTGTCAACCACACACCCAGCTTTTAACTCCCCAGCACGTGAACACAGACACGCACAGATACTGTCGTACAGACACAAACATACAGATACACTCGTACGAACACATACAGGCGTGTACACATACACATAGATGCCTTCACACACACACACACACACACACACACACACAGGTACACGAGAGCGCTTGATGTGTATATGCACACGATGTGCTTTATTCTTACGTATACACTCGGGTACACATAGCTGTCCTGCACCCAAGGAGACCAGCTCCAGAACTGCCTTCTGACTCCCACATCCAGGGACACCCAAGCTCCTCGGGTAGCGTCTCTCACAGTCTACACACAGCTGAAGTGCAGCAACGTCCAGTCCTCAGCCTGACCCAGTGCAGCCCAGAGTGAGAACACTCAATCATGGTGTGACTTTCAGCACTGTTCTTTGTGACTGGATTGCGTGCATCTGAGTGTGGCCTGCACCAGTGACAGTGGAAGGCTGGGGGGGACCTCAGCGTGATGCCAGCTCCGCCTGCACCCACCGTACAGCCTACTCAAAATGCACTCGTATCAGATGCTGTATAAGCTCGAGACATGGAGCATAAAACACAGTGAATACAGACCATAGTATTTCTACCCACCTATGTGTGTGCCTGTAGCAGACATGTGACTTTTCTTATTTAATTATAAGTTAAAATATAAAAAATGAAGTTTTGTTACTTATGCACATTAACTATATCATATATTTCATACGTGGCCCAAGACAATTCCTCTTCATTCAGTGCAGCCCAAACAAGCCAAAAGGATGGATACCCGCGCTCTAATAAATCATCTCTAGATTATATCACCTAATGCAAAGCAAATGCTGTGTATTGTTTAAGAAACGGCAAGACGGCAGCACACTTCAATACAGATGTAATTTCCTCCGGATGCTTTTGGTCTACATTGGATGGGTCCTCCAGCATGGAATCTGCAGACAGACGCACACGCCCATGCATGGGAGGTGTACGGATGCCATGGGTTCCCAGCCATCTTCAGGAAATGGTTTCCGGGTGGAAACAACTCCACCGCCCCAGCAACTAGCTGGCCAGTACCTCTGTAACCTTTGTAGAAGGCAAGGACACCTGTGCAACCATTCGGGTCTCCTCAGCCAGCCTGGACTTATCACAGGCACTGTGACCCTCGAAGGGATGGAGGAAGAGGGGCAGGGTGTCCTGGGCTGAGGGCAGCCACAAGGCCGGACGCCATCACCACAAGGGGTGCCTCAGCTACAGGACTCACTCTCCTGGAGTGTCCGCTGATCCCCCTTCCCAGTGCAGACGGATTAAACATTCCAAAGCCACTTATGTGTGGGAATTCTGCACAGTGACCATAACAGGAAGCAGGGTCCCCAGCTCAACAGGACAGGGTGGGCTCAGGTCCCTGCTGCCCAGCGAAAGGACCGCAGCAGGACTCAGTCAGGACAGCCACAGCTCTGCACCCAGAATTGTCCACAGTACCCCGCAGGAGCGCCCAGGGTGCAATCCCAGAGTCACAGTCCTCCAAGGGACACAGAGAAGCAAGGAGAAGGTGTCCCCAGACGACCCCGCCACCCCCACTCTCCCCTCTCTGCTTCCACAGCCGGATGCAACAGGCCGGTCTCCGGGGGCCCACAGTAATGCACACAATCACTCCTTAGTTGTGGTTTATAAACCTGTGTGCTCCTGGGTCTGCTTGCTCACAGCAATACTCATATCATATTCTCATCAAGGACTATTTCCTCCTTAACCGGAACAGGACACTCACAGGCAAGGCTAGGAGAAGAACAGAATTAAATAGCCAAGTCCTTGCCTGTAACTCAGCGCAACAAGGTCTCCATAAAATCTGACCACTCAGGGCCA
This sequence comes from Hystrix cristata, assembly GCA_004026905.1. Lineage (NCBI taxonomy): Eukaryota > Metazoa > Chordata > Mammalia > Rodentia > Hystricidae > Hystrix > Hystrix cristata. The sequence goes on from PVJO010028201.1 coordinate 8,212, forward strand.
GGCGTGAAGCAGAAGGAGCATGTGGAGGATCTTGAGAAAGCAACCTCGAATGGCTGCAGGAGGGTTAGATGCCCTCACTCAGAGAAAAACTGGGACGTGGTGCAGCCGGCCTCTGTGTCCCCGGACTCAACCAACTGCGGATCAAAAATACTAGGGAAAATCCGCACCTGCACTGACCACATACAGGCTTTGGGGTCCCTCTTCCAGTATAATAACTCTTTACATAGCATTTCCACAGGCTAAGGTATTGTGATCCACGTATGACTTAAGTCTCCAGAGGATGAGCGTGCGCATGCACAGTGCCCAGGACACACTGTGACAGAGCGTCCAGTGCACAGCCGGACAAAGCATGCTGCGTCTCCGGTTACAAGGTATGCCATTGGCACCCTGGCTACAGGCTCCAGGGGGCGACTCCCTTATTCAGTGTGCACTCTGGGAAGCTGAGGCAGGAGGATGGCGAATTCCAACCCACCTGGGCAACTCAGGACTTAGCAAGACACTGTCTCAAAATAAAAAATAAAAGGGTTGGGGATGCAGCTCCACGTGAAAGTCCTAGCCCAGCCCTCAGTACTGGAAAAGAAGGAAGGAAGGAGAAGAGAGAGGAAGGAAGGAAGGAGGGAAGGAAGGAAGGCAGGCAGGCCCTCTCCAAGATGGAAGGGGCTTCACACAGCCCAGCTCCTCCTTACCAGACCTCAGCGTCTCCTGGGTTACGTTCAGGTTGCTGAGATCAAACGAGCAAGCAGGCAGGCAAGGGCGTCCCTGAATTAAGGAGCCCGGCCGCCAAGTGCTCCAGGCCCCTTCCGGGGCCCTGCATTACTTCAGAAAGGAAACCTGCTCTCTGGTCCTTCCCAGAGCCGCATGAACAGGACCCGGCCTCACCGCCCAGACAGCCCTCTTGTCTTCCAGGGGGCGGTGCAGAGCACCCTCTGGCCCAGCGCAGTCCTGCTGAGAGACCAGGCAGTGAGTGGCCTCAGGAGCCACGCATGACTGCTCTGAGCCTGTTTCTCCACCTGAAAAAGAGGGATGAAACCTCTCTGCCTCGATGGCTGTCAAATGCTTTCCACTGTGATCCATCTGACACCGTTTCTTCCTCCTCTCGTACATATACACCACACAGAACAAGCATTTTGCAGAACAAGCATTAACCCTCCTATAGACAGTCACTCTGGTGTCTTTTACTCTGTTCTGTTCTTCCAAATAAAAGTTGTGTCTGACCCACTACAGTGAGACGCAACCCGGTTCACAGTGTGGAAAGGAGCGGGAGGGTGGAAGAGACGGTGCCGGTAACCGGGAGCCGTGCTGTCCCTGTGTCTGATCCGTGTCGCCCTGGGGGCACGTGGCACAGGCTCCATCAAGGACCGAGGAAGAGGGCGGCCCGAAAACCCGTCAGCAGTCAAGAAAACCAGCCCGGCCGTGGTCAGCTGTGCAAATAAGAAGCCCTGGCCGATGGCGCTGCACTCCTGCACAGCACCCCACTCCACCTCCTGAACTCCCTTCCTCTCCCAGTCCCACGCGGAAGGTACGAAGCCTGCTGGGCTGCAGAGCCGACCTTGCGCAAGAGTCCCCATGACTTCACATCTTGCAACAAATAATGGCCCGGATTCTCATGCCATGCTTAGGCTTGCTGTTTTTTATCATGAGTCGGTCTGTTAAATATTTATGGCATTATCATTTGGCATTAATATTTAACAGAGCCCCACTAATTGAAGGGTCATGGTTTGGTGGTGGCACCAGGTAGATGGGTTAATGCATCAGCCTCTGTCTGAACTACCAGGCTTCCTAATTTATGGCAGAATAAATCAGAAACATTACCATCCTTTTGTAGTAGGGATTCTTGACTTTCAATGTGCACTGCCAGAGGACTTTCTGGAAAAATTGGAGTGTCCGATCTTATTTACTATTTCTGGAAGCCCATCATGATGCAGGGATAATATAAGAAATGGACTTGGGAGCATATTTTGTGGTATATTTTTAAAGACTCTACAGTTCCAAACAGCCTGAGAACAGGATCAGGTTTATGTAACCTCAGGCTGAGTGTGATTAGGCACAGGAGATCAAAAATTCTCCAGCCAGGGGCGATGGCATCTTTTCTCATTCCCTTGGCTCAAGATCCTACATGCAAATTAGTGCCAGGACAATCACCCTTCAGTGGAGACAAATCAAGGAAAATGTGATTCCCTTAAAGGAAGTTCCTGAGAAAATAATAAACAAGTGACCAGGATCCTACAGAAGAACTTTTGCTTCCTGGATCCATTTCTAGTCCAGTCTTAGTAAGGTGCATTTTCACTCGGTCACACAAGTGTGTAGTAACCGTATTCCCACTGAGCTGCCCTAGACATGGAGGGAACCACAGGCCAGAAAACCAGGCAGGTTCCCAGGACCCTCAGGCCCCACATGTGCACGGGATCTGCCAAGGCCCTGCACACAGCTTCGTTTCTGTTACTTCCTTTTTCTTAAAGGTGCCCCTGAGCTGCAGATGCTTCAGTGTAACCTGGGCTTACCCCATCTCTCACCTCCACAACCCTGCACCCCCAGCTCTGAGCCCCTCTAGGCTTCGGGGGTAGGGGGGACTCACTCACACTGTATCCACCACAGGACCCAGGGATGCTCCAACCCAGCCACTCACCTCCTCGAAGGCGTCACAGCCAGTCACCACAATGTTGGGCCGGAAGTATTCCATCTTCACCTTCTTCTCCAGCCTGGTGTTCAGGTCGACCAACGAGGCCTCAGTGTGGAGCAGGAGTGGGCTGCAGTCAGGATAGGGCACCTGCGCCAAGGACAGCGCAGTCAGGTCACTCACGTGTCCAGGTGGCTCAGGCCACCTGTCGCAGGAGCGTGAAGGGCATTTAAGACAGAGCCTGGGCTGGCTCCCGGCCAGGACTCCTCTGGCTGGTCTCTTGCTGCCATGCACAGCAGCGACCTTTCTCTCTTCCTCCTCAAGGGAAGAGGCTGCTGCCAATTAGCCACACCCCAGCTAGAATTTCTTCAGCACCACCAATCGTCCAAGAAGCATTTCTGGGCACCTTCAGGCACCAGGCCCTGCCCCAGGAGGAAAACAGCACAAACATGGCGGACACCCGATTCTACTTCTGCCCTCATGGGGTTGTGGTCGGGGCTACCTGTGGGGAGCAACTCTGCAGGCACCTTTAGGCCCTGGCTCAGTGGGAACCCAGGACTGTGGGCTGTGCACCAGGCTGGCAGAGGACTGTTTACCCCGGTCCCTGCAGGGGACCGCACGCAGCTGCTTCTGCTACATCAGGACACCATTTAGACCCAAACTGCATACTCTTGCTGCTCCAACAGGGTTCCCCCAAGAGCCCCTGCCCAGGGATGCCACGGGCTCCTCTCTCTGCAGAAGTCCCGTGTTCCTCTGCGCACATCGCTAGGACCCAACCCCCACTCGCCCACCATCCTAGGGGTCCCAGCCCACTCTTCCCCGAGGACCGTGCGCCTGGGCCATGGACCCGTTTCACAACCCGGGTCCCAGGTGAGGCGCCGTGTGGGCAGCGAGAAGCCAGGGTGCGGGGCGGGCTGGAGGCGACTGCTGGCTCACCTGGTACCCAAAATCCTTCACGGTGGGGAAGAGCTCCTTGGATGTCCGCCCCTTCATGCTGGTCTCAAACTGCACCAGCCTGTAGGCTTCCGTCTTCAGGAAGCTGGTGAACCACTGCGCCACCTCGTCACCGCAGTCCCTGCCTTTGATGTCCAGGCCAAAGAGCCTGCAAGGGCCAGAGGAGGACCCAGGTCAGGGGCAACAGTGCACCGGGCGGCAGGAACAGAGATGGCACCGGGCTGTGAAGCGGCCCTCAGGGCGGCGGAGGGGAAGGCGGCCTGGCCCTACCTCGTGTCCAGGCGGCCCAGGGTCTTGTTCAAGGGCAGACACTGGTTCTGTGGGTCTGGGCTGTGGCCTGGGAGCCAAGGTCACTCACTCCCTTCCTCCCACCTGTCCCACCCAGCCCCGGGGACAGCTGTGAAGTCTCCGAAGTCTCCCTGTCTGCCTGGCTGCAGAAGTTCTGAGAAAGGCCCTTCAACCTGAAGGAGATACAGCAAGCCCTGACAGGGTGCTCGAAGCCCGCCTGTACTCGGATTAACCGTGCTCCTGATTTCCCGCAGTTCTGCGCTGGCGTCTGGGTGCCGAGCTGACGCTGACGGCGCTGCTCTGCTCCCAGGACACTCAGATGGGTGCCACCCCCGGAACACCCCCACCTCGTCAGTGAATTCTTACGGGCCAGGCCATCGTTTGGCTCCCTGACAGCCCCAGGGGCATGTACCAGAAGACGAGGGCCACCCTCTGTGTCCTGCAGCCCACTGACGTTACTCAGACCCGCCAAGCCAGGCCTGCCTAGCCGCCCAGCCTCCCCCCGCGCCGCCTCCTGCCCAACCCTGGGACGCCCCGGGCCACCCTGCACCTCCTGTTTCTGGGAGTCCGTTAGTGTAAGTAATTTCTATCTTCATGATTGCCATGTCCGTGTGTGCAGACTCAGAGTAGTCCTGGGGACCGTCCGAACAATACTGTGCAGCCCCCACGCACACTGAACCCCACACCACCCTTCTCTTAAATGCTCCCGGCACCCATTCCCCATCTGCCGCCCACCTTGGGGAGGGCAGGAGCAAACCCACCCACGCACCTGCAATCTCGGAGCTTGTTTGAGGAAGGCAGTTTGCAGGGCACCACCAGCTGGTCCATGTCAGGCGCCCTGAGGACCAGACAGCCCTCCTCAGGGGTGATGGAGACCAGCACAAGGCGCGGCTCCTGCCGGGCAGTGACCATGTGTCCATCCTCCTTGACCACCATCCAAAACCTGCAAGATGCAAACAGGCGCACAACAGAGAACCTCCCTCCTCCGAGGGCTCCCCCTCACTTCCTGCTTCCTCCAAACCCTCTCCAGACCCAACATGGGCCCCGGCAACTGCTCCCTAGACGCCGGGCCTGGCCAGTTCTGTCCCCAGAAGCCACTTGCGTGGCAGCACAGCCCCAGGGACAGCGTCTGCCCGAGGTGCCCAGGTTCAAACGCCAGCCACCGAGGCGGAGGCGGGGACCTCGGCTCCATCTCGGGCACCCAGGTTACTCCTCTGGTGGCTCCACTTTGCTCAGAAGCACCCCAGGCCTGCTGCACACCCCTCTGAGTCGGGGAGAAGCAAAAACGTTTCTAGATCCTTTTGTAAAGAAAAGCAGGATGTGGTCAACCCAAACCACTGCCCAAGGGAACCAGGAGACGAAGGCCACATAACATTGTCTCTTCCTGAGATTCCAAGTTGGCATCTGTCGACTCACGGCGGCCTTTGCTCCCACCTCAGGATATCTGCCGCCCAGTCCTCCCCTCCACGCACACAAACTGGCAGGGAGCTCGGAGTCACCAAGTCAAGAGCTGGATTCAAACTCTGCTCTGCCCGTCAGAGCCACGGGGCTCACTCAGTTTTTCATCTCGAAGTTTCCATGAGCTGGGAGCGGGGAGGGTGCTGGGCAGGTGGCTCCCTTTATCTACAGCATCTCTGAGACTTGGGCTGCATCATGCGAGTGGCTGCCCCCAGGGAAAATGAGTTTCAGCGTCACCATTTGAGACAGAAGGTTGACTCTGCAGACGAGGGATGGGGAAGACCTCCGCGGGTGTTGACGAGTGACAGGAACTGAAAGCCAAGGACTTCCCGGGTGTGAGTGGGAGGAAGGGCGGGGACTCTGTGAGCCTAGGGCTGGCCTGCCTTTCCTGGCCCTGGCCGTCAGTCCCACAGCTGGAAACTCCTCCTTCCAGGCACCGACTACACGGTCCCTTCTCTGTGACCAACCCAGCCAACAGTGGTGGCAGCCTGAGTCTGTAACTAGCATGTGCCACAGGGTGAGGGGTGGCAAGGTGAGGCCATGCCAGGAATTGGGGTCATCTCTTCCCTAGGGCAGACACGCTTCCTCAGAGGAGGCCGCCTGGCCCTTCCTAGGTGTCCTGGTCCCCGGATTCTCCAACCTGCTCAGCCGAGTTCTCAACCTGCCCGTTCTGTGACACCCCCACTCCCCATTTCCAGCTTTGCCCTTCACACAGAGACCTGGGTGACTCTGTGCTATAGCGACTGTCTCCCCAAGATTTCATGTGCTGGAAACTTAATCCCCCAATCGTATGTTAATGGTACTTGGTGGTAAGACCTTTGAGGGGTGACTGGGTCCTAAATTCGCCTAGATGGATTAACTCAGTCATGGATCAGTGGATCACCAGCTTTAGAGGGTGCAGCACTTGGACTTCAGTCTCTCGCTGGAGCTGCATTATCTGTAAACCACCTAATCTTGGGTAGATTGTCATGGCAACAGAAAATGGACTAAGACACTCTGCTTGGGTAACCTCACCAAGGCCTACACCGCTTAACTTCCAACACGCCCCGGCCCCCTCTGAGACCTGCGCATGCCAGACAGGAGTCCCAACACGAGGGACACCCGCTTTCACAACACTCCTGACAGGCGGCCCTGCCCAGCTGAGCCTTCTGGCCCCCACACCCCTCCGGACACTGGCCTTCGCTATGGGTCCCAGCCCGTGCTCCGCTCCTCCTGCTGCAGGATGGCGGGGGAATCAAGTGCTGGCTGAACAGCAGGAATCGGGGCTGGAGAAGGCAAGCGGCGACATGCAGGGAGCCCGGCACCAGACCAAGACAGACAGAGGCGATGGGTAAAAGGCTGCTGCCCTTCGAGAACCTGTCACCTCATTACCAGTCACCTGTGTAATGATACGTTTTATCTCTGCACACCATTGACCCCCATAAATGAGCGAGCGATTCTGTTCTGCAGATCTGGAAGGAAGGTTAAATCTGGAGGGCGTGTAGTGTTTTTTACAACCAAGTTAGCTCAACCCAGCCCGCGACTGAGCTGTGGGTACCTCGATGGTACAGACTGGCAGAGGCGAAGGGTAGGGGCAGGGCTCAGATTCCCTGAAAGGTCAGCAGTGCGCTGAGGGACCACAGCAGGCCAGGTGCACCCCAAGGCCACTGCAAAGTCTCCTCTTTCAAAGACCAGGTCACACACTGGTCTGGGGCAGGAGGGCTGAACCCAGGGGAAGAGAGCTGGATGCAGACAGAGTGATGGGCAGACACGGCAGCTGAGGGAGTGAGGATGTAGGCCAGGGAAGGCAGCTGTGTGCCCACCAGCTCCGTGCCCAGGGGAGCGTTCAGCCAGCTACGCTTGGAAGAGCTCAGAGCTCCGGGTGCACGGCCAAGTGCAGGCACAAATGTGCTTAGGGCTCTGAACAAATGCCCAGCAATCGGGGGCACAGAGTGCTTGCAGAAGAAAACCCCAGTTTTTCCTGCAATCCTAGGACGCGCAGGCTCAGAATGGAATTAAATAGAAGCAGGCTTTCTCTGCATCCTAGACATATTTGTCATTCTCTTACTGTACTCGCAGGTCAGAGAAAGGCAGCCATCAAGCAGAGTTCTCTGGGAAAGCACGCTTTTGAATATGAGTTAACCTGGGATAAATAAAGTCTAGATAAGACCTGGGGCCTTAGAGACCATGTTCAACTCCTTTTGAGAAGACTGAGGTTCAGAGAGGTTACGTGACTTTGTTCAAGGTCTCCTGATTCCTCATGCACCTGGAGCCTCCGGGCTGTTCTCTCTCACACCCGAGTTCAAATCCCTGCAGCACAGAACGGGTCTGTGATCCTGGTGAGACGCTCACCTTCCGCTCACCTTCCTGATGCTGTTTCCCTCTCTGCAGACGAGACAGCAACATCTAGCCCGGGAGGCGATGGCGGAGGTTCGTATCAGCTCATCTACAGCACAGGACTTAGCTCAGTGTCTTTTGCATATTAAGCACTGAATCACCATTTATTTCCTCGCCTTTCCCTCTACCCCGGACCTCCCCACCCACCCCACCTCAAGCCACTATTGTTCCAAAGGAGGGGAGCTGATCCAGCTCTGTTTACTGTATGAGGCTCACAGGAGCAGCAAAGCACAGCCAGAGGAAACACACTGCACTTTCTGTCCACGGTAGCAACTGTCAACAGTCACTGCAAAGCGTGATAACAAGCAGGAAAGCAACAGCCACTGTGCCACTCTGATGATCAGAGAGAGCACAGATAAGAACTGGGAATCTGTGAGATAACCACAGTTTTTCAAGAGAGGGAGAAAGAACCACGCATCCACCTTCTCCAGCATGCATGATCTGATTCTGTATCTCCCAGCAGGCTGAAGGACATTCGGTGCCCACCGGCCCCAGGTCTTTCCAGCAATGAACGGCAGGTTTTGCAGATCCTGCGTGCTTGAATAAATCTAAACATCCTCATGGGCCCAGAGAAACCCTTTGGTTCCAGGACCAGAATCACCTGGGGGAAACCAGACACTCCGCAAGGTGGCTCCTGCCGTGGTAATCTTCATTTATTCCAACTGGAATGGGACTCAGAGAAGTCACAGTTTAAGGAATGCTCCAGGATCAGAACTCTGGGCTGAGAGGGGGGAGGGGAAGTACCCAGTGGGCTGCAGGCACGCAAGCAGCACTGTCAAAGACATGTGGCAGTCTCCAATGCAGCGGGAACAGACCTCAGAAAACCGTGCAAGCATGTGCCCTGCGTCATACTGAGGCATGTCTGTGGGACGGCCTCCCTCCAGCGCCTAGACACGGGACGTCTGCTACACCATCCCAGCCAAGAAGGCATCCAGCCCTGAGAAGGAAATTTTGGGGTCCCAGGCCCCATGGAGACAGGGCCTCCCCCACAGTTCCCCTCCCCCATCGGCCTCTGTCTCTGAGAGCAGAGGACACACTGTCATCCTCTTTAATAAGGTCTGCAGGGGTCACTGGGGAGCCCAACGCTTCTGAACCTCGGAGGCTCCCTGAGGGATGTAAATGGTCGCACAGACATCATGTAGGGGGCCAACACCACCCCCCAACTTGGCAGTCTAACAACACCCTACAAGGTTTGGGAAGTGCTGAAGGGCCAGTTTTGCATCTTGCCCTGGACATTTACCAAATATATAGCCACCCTTATTTCCACAACTTCCCAACCACTGGACCTGATAAACAGCTGCATCCCCCAGCTGGGCTCTGGTCCACTCTTGCTGAGATCGAGTTTCTGCACTCGAATCAAACTGTCTTTGCTCTCATTTTAACCTCATTTATAACCCCAGGCCTACAACTTAATGGCAAGTTTCATGCCACGGCCTGAGGGCAACCACCTCCACTCTCAGGCCCCCCACAGAGGAGCGAACTCGGCTTGGTCCTTCTTTTCTTTTTTTGTCAGTACTGGGGATGAGACTGACTCAGGACCCTCACGGGGAGCTACATCCCTGCCCCTTTTTTGATTTTTTATTTTGAAGCAGGGTTGGACGAAATCCCTTATTTGCCCAGGTTGGGTTTGAATTTGCGACTCTCCTTTCTCGGCCTCCCAGAGTGCTGGGATTACAGGCGCGCACCACCAGGCCCAGCTTCATTCCTCATTGCAGCGGCCAGCCTGCGGGCTGGTCTCCAGGGCTGGACAGTGCGAGGCACAAGGCCGAGGCAGCCTCACCCAGTGCGCAGACCTCGCTGCTTTGCTCCAGTCCGGTGCCCACAGCGTTTGACTTTTACGCCATTATTTTATAGACAGACTAGCAGCCTTTCAACTAACAGGAGCCCTGGAGATCACGCCCTGCAGAGAACCCTTCAGGAGCGTGCTCCACCCACTTTGCCCAAACCGATCAGATTCGAGCCAGCGCCTTCCAGCGGGGGATCAAACGCTGGCTAGCCGGGAAGTTTCCTGGCAGATCTCTGGGCTCCTGGCGCGGCCACCCAGCAGGTCCTTTTCCCGTGATCGCCTGTGCTCAGGGGCGGGGACAAACCGCCATCTCTCCACGTGACCCGGAGTAAATTTGGCTCTTAACTGAATTCCCCGCGCGGGAGGCTGCCCGCTGCGGGTGTGCAACGCGCACGGCGCGACTTGGGAGAAAGTCTGCTCCGGCCTGCTCGGGCCCGCGCCCGCCTCCGCCCGGGACGAGTCCTGCTGCCGCGCGCTCCCCGGGAGAGGCCCTGCTCCGTCTGCCCCGAGAGCGCGCCGACGGGGCACCGGGCGCCAGTGACAGCCGCCCTCCTGCGCTGCTACCCGGGTGGCGCGCCACGCCCCCCGCCTTCCGCCTCCACGCCCGCCTACCTGTCGCGCAGGTGTCCCACGCGCAGCCCCAGCGCCGTCACCTCGGCCGCGGGCACCTCCACCCCCTTGCAGGACTTGATCGGGTAGACCCAGAGCTTCGCCACGGTGCCCACCTGCCGCCGCCGCCGGGGTCGCCGGGGTCGCGCGCGCCAGGCCACCGCCCCCAGCGCCACCGCCGCCAGCCCCAG
>PVJO010028202.1:0-18504 GCA_004026905.1 Hystrix cristata
CATCACCGGGGAGAAAGACAAAACAATTCCACTGTGTATTGATATCAATTATTCACTTCAAGGAAGCGTGGGGAGTCAGAATTACAGCTCTCTCAAATTCCCACACACAGGAAAACCGGCATCAAGCGACTCCTTGGTTTTCACTGCATAAAATGGACTTCATTAAAAAGTTTAGTGAAGCAGAATAAAAATCGCAGCAATTGCTGGTGCTTAATCAAGCGTCCTTTGCTAGATCATGAACAAATGGATTGAGGCAAGGAACAAAGAGTGAAGATAGTTCTCCATGATCAATCCACTTAATAATGAGACTTTGCCCTCACAGAGAGTAGCAAGCAAGCCGCCACCAGCTCTATCACTTCTATAGCTAGCGGCAAATGACACAAGCCAGAGAGTTAGCAGAAGCTCATTTTGTTTCGTCCTTGAAGGCCATCAAACCTCTCCCTGGTACATATAAATTGCAAACGTAAAATTTAAGGCTGTTTCAAAACCCCAATCATACATACAACCTACATTCCACGTTTTAAAAATTTGCTCTATGTTTAAAAGCCACACTGAATGCATTACTAGAATTCTCTATTGGTGCTCGCTTTGGCAGCACATATACTAGAATTCTCTATTAATACTGTCTTTAAAATGCATGCATTCACAACACAGAGTACTAACCACTATACGATCACGGCTGTGGATTTAGCTCAGTGATTATAGGGTGCTTGTTTGCACAAGGCCCTGAGTTCGATCCCGGGCACCAAAAAGAAAAAAAAAAAAAATGCATGCATTCATCCATGAGACCAAGATGTTCACCATGAACTGCTCCACCCTCCCAAGAGAATCACACCATGCCCTAAAAAATATGGGTGGACAATTTATTTTGTAAAAGGTCAAAGTGTAGGGACAGGGGTCCCCGTAGATAGGGAAAAGAGAGGGTAAAGGCTTCATCAGATGTTATCAAAAATTTAGACAATTTGATCTCTATAGCCAGACTCTAAAAACCAGACAGCCATAATCAAATAGTTAGAAACATAAAGGCAGGTAGATTCCAACAGTTAAAGAGACAAAGGCAAAAAGATTAGCTCCAGGAAGGCCCCAGGTAATCTGATTATGTCAATGAAAACAAACTCTCCCTTTTGACTCTTGCATCTGCATTACCTGGCTCTAAGGTACCCGCCCATGGGTTTGCCCTCTGCCAAAAGACAAAGGTCACAGGGCTGAGGGAAATTGGGGAAGAGGTGACAGACACGCCCAAGAGCCAATCAGATTCTGAGGGCTGACCCAAGGGAAAAACCTCAGTAAAAAGGGGCTACAATGAAGGGCCCAGGAGTATTTCGCTTTGGAATGCTCACTACTCTTCTAGTAGCTATCTATCGTCTCCTTTTCCCCCCTTTCCACCACTTTTAGATAAAATGTCCTCTAAATAAATTGTCTTCTTTTAATTTAAACTCGGTTTCTTTAATTCTTTACTGTAGCTGGGATTACGGCATCGCCAGGAAATATATTTTCGAACAGGGCAGCAGCTCACAGTTCACCTCCAGACATAACAAAATGAAATAAATATTTTAGGTTTAACAGACGACGAAGTCCCTGAGGTAAACATTCCAACTTTGGTACTGCCATGTAAAACAGGCACGGGTAGAAATGTAATAAAAAGGTGTGACCGTTTTCCAATGAAATTTTGTTCACCAAAACTGGTTGCTAATAATTGATAGTTCACGGTTGACTTACACTGCAGACGCCATGTATACAGCGTTTTCATTTACACAAAGTTAGGTTTATTGAAATGCTGCAGGGACCAAACAAAAAATTAGCTTGTGGATAAGTAATTTATAAACAGTGCGAGATCATCTACTTTTACTATATTTATCTTCCCTTCTTTTATTCACACTGTATACATCCTCTTGGCAGAAAGAAATCGCAAAAGAGAGGAAAAGTAGCAATACCGTATTGATACAAAGGAAACATAAATTTGACAGACTAATGAAATGGGAAGGATAAAAGAAACCCCCAAATGAGTATGTACATTAAAAATCAGAAAAGGGGGAAATTTTTTCTCAGTCATTCTGAATTATTGTATTTCACCTGTCACTTAACGCTTCGCAAAAAAGTAATGACACAATGGACAAGCTGCACTTGCCAATCGTATCACTGTGAGCTCAGAATCGTGTTCTAATAAAAGTGGTGAACAGCATATTAATATATGCTGTAATTTTACCACCTAGCTGAAGCTAACACAGTCACAGGATTTGAAATAACTGCATGTCACCTTTATCGATATTTTATCTCTTCAAAGGAAGTACAAAAGTCTTTTCAGTAGAAATCAAAAAGAAAACAGATCTAATTCTGCCTTCCATAGTCAAAGCTACATAAAGCATTTCCTGTCAAATGTTTAAATATAATCAAAGGTTTACCCTTCAAAGGTAGAAATAATATAATAATAAAATAAATAACAATGGGAAAAAACGGCTTTCAGAGCAGTTTTAAAGGGTTACTTAAATTATATATACAGGGTGTGATAAAAAGAATGATGAATGTTTAAATAAAAATTTTAAAAGTTTATGTTAAAAGACACAATGTCATTATCCTCCCCTCAAAATACTCCCTCCACTTGCTTCGAACACATTAATCCCATTCTTGCCATTTTTAAAGAATTTGTATTAGCACGTTTGCCGTATATATACGATGATTACTTCATTGTGGTGAACTGGTACATATACATAACACATATTAGCACTTTTTATGTCTCTTTTCCTCCCCCTTCCTTCCCCCACTCCTCCACCTCCTGGTTCCTTTCTCATGTGTAAAAAACCTGTTTCATATTATGTTTATTTTGCTCTTTAAATTATTTATAAATCGGGTTTCTCGTATAAGTGAAATCATTCATTATTTGCGCTTGTGTATCTGATTTATTTCACTCAACATTATTATCTCAAGTTTACTATGTTTAAAATTTAAATATTCACTGTATTTTTTAATCACACCTTTGTAGATTATTCAAACAAATCTACTCTCATTCCTGAGAGAACTAAGCCTGCTTTTGCTTCCTCGTGGTAAGAAATACGTATCAACTGTCAACAAACATAGGCACTCACCTCCACACGGACGCCATCTTCTCACACACAGTTCTGTTCCTCAGACCGGAAACAGAATCACAGCGGAGACCACCGGCCGGAAGTGAGATCACAAACGGGTGGAGTTAGTCTCACGGGGCGGTCTCCAGTGAAATGCCGGCCTAAAAGCCCTCTTCGCTAAGGTTTTCTTTTCTATACTAAGCAATTAGACTTCTATCTCCAGAGCGTCCCTGTTGCGGTATCCAAAGGAACCTTTCCTTTCAGCCCGTCTCCCCGCTCTCTGATAGATGTGATATGTTGGCAGTATGCTTCCTCTTAGGCTGTGAGGGGGAACGGGCCCTGGTTTGCAGTGATAGGACAACGGATTTTGCAGAAATGTTGGCCTCGTTATGAGCAACCAATTGAAATTAAAGTTCAAATAAAGAAAATAAATTTTAAAAGATGCACGCACTTTTAGCAAACCAAAACAATTTTTTTTTTTTTTTAAACAGGGTCTCACTGTGTAGTTCAGGCTGACCTTATCATCCTCCTCACTCAGCCTCCCGAATGCTGGGATTCCAGGCATGCGCCACCACGCCAGGCTAGCAAAACAAATCTGGCATTTATTTCACTTAATAGTAAGGTCTCAACATGCATCGATTTTCCTACAAATGACTCCAATTTCTCCCGCTTTGTGGCAGAGTCCTACTCCATGGTGCGTAAATACCACATTTTCTTTATCCACTCATCTGTTGATGGTCAGATGGGCTGCTTCCAAGATTTAACTATTATGACACACAAGCTTAAATACCACATTTTTTTTTCTCGTATAGAAGAATCTCAGAGTATAAATAAAGAGCAAAATAAAAGATAGATAACAGAAAGTAGGGAGAACTGAACTTTCGCAAAAAAATAAAAAAAAAAAGATCAAGGGCTGGAAAGAGGGCTCAGGGAAGGAAGGAATAAGGGCTGAACAAAGTCATCAGGATGAGTTATGTAGCGGCACCAACTCCACATAAGGGATATAAAAAAATGAATAAATGAAAAGAAAAAGCATCAAGGATGGGTGGGTGGATGGGAGGGATGAAAGGAAAGTGGATGTTACACATTTGCACCAAATTCCCGCAAGGAAAGTAAACAGTTTCTGCACACATGTACTAAAACACTTAAAAAAAAAATTTGTAATTGGTAGGTAATTTTTGCATAATGCAGAGAATAATATGTATTTTAAATTATTCGATAACATTAGATGTTCTACAAGAGCCTTCCCATTTATTGATTTAGCAGACCTCTATCGGTTTACTCCTTTGGGGCTGGACAGTCTTGTGCCGGAGAAAGAGAAGTTAACAATAACATATTTACACAACTTTTGTGTATCCACCCGAATGTATTTCAAAAAATTAAATATTGGTGTTTTTATATGTGTAGTCTTTTGTTTCCTCAGTGCTGGGACTCAAACTCAGAGCCCTATCTGTGCTTGGAAAGGGCTCTGTCGCTTAGCCATGCTCCAGGACCCAAGAGTACACTTGCAATAAATTCCTGCCAAATATTAATCTTAAAAGTTAAACATCTAAAGCAAGCTTTGGGGCTGGGGATTTAGCTCAGCGGTTAAAGTGCTTGCCTTCCAAGCACAAGGACCTGAGTTCGATCCCCAGCATCAAAAAAAAAAAAAAAAAAAAAAAAAAAAAAAAAAAAGCAAGCTTTATTTTCCTCGTGTCTACACACTATGTTCACCTTTCCCAGAGAGCAAAATCCTTGTACTAATTCCTACTTACTCTGAGGTTAGAAGAACCCCACTTTTTTTTTTAATATTCTTCAAGTTATGAGCTTTCATCCCATTATTCTGAGGAGAAAGAACACATCATGATGATCAGCCAAGAATTTCAATCACAGCTTTCCTTATGGTTTGTCTTTGAAATGTCCTTCAAGGATCTAGAGTATATTGGTATAACCATTAAAATACCATCAATTGTTTTTAAATTGCTGGCTCCTAACAGAGGGACAAGAGAAATAAGAAATGGAAGGAAAAAATGGAAAGGAAGCTTTTGTAAATCAAGAGGGAGGAGGGGGTAAAGGGAAGAGAGGGGAATGGGAAGAAAAGAAGCAGCAAGAAATATCATGTACAGGTACAAATCCCAGATGATGAATGTTATCACTATGTACATCTAAAATGTACCCTTTAAATATTTTTTTTTAAATTGCTGGCTCCTGGTCATTGGAAAGACTTACAGTTTTATATCAATTACCAAGACTATTCTATGCCCCTCTTAATCGCAAAAGTTTAAGTAAACTGAATATAGTAGTACAAATCTCATTGTTTACATTCACTAGCCTTCAGAATTACCAGGAGCATCAGAATCTTCACCCTGCACTCAAATTCTCTCCCATTTAATATTGAGCTTCCTATGTCCTGGTTCAACACTTTCTCACTTGACCTATAAATGAAAAAATATAGTTTCAAGAATGTAATGAAGTTTTTCCTGTCCATCAGTTTTTAATTAGACCAAGTCATCCTTGGAAGAAAATAAATTCTAAAATGAAATCACCAAGACCATCCCAAACTACTATAAGAAGCCATGGCAAGATATTTCCTTCAGGGGGCTCCAAACCAGAAAGTATTCAGTCAACTGTGGATTTTTAAAATATGAATTAAACTGGCATCACTTGAAGTTTTCAAGTATTCATAGGCTTAACGAAGTACACGCACGTCTTAGCCAGCTGTTGTCAATTTATAATCACAAGCTTTTCATGTTGAAAAGGAAGAAATGCACAGCTCCCTGGGTTTTAGATATATCAAAAACCCAGTATTCAAAAACAAGCTAAATAGTAGCTGACAAAATGACGGTCCTTCCAATGGACCCAACGGACGAGTCAGAGTATGGGAGAGTCTTCTAGAAAGGCATGTGAAATGTGGGCAAGAACAATACTCTTTGTTTTCAGTTTTTCATCCAGCCACGCAAGCCATCCTCGGTATACAACATGGGAAGTTTCAACTCAGGATCAGCGTTCAGCCAGTGTCACCCCGAACTGTCTAGAAGAGCCCCGTGCCACCCCATCCCCCGCAAAGGGACGCCATTACTAATTAAGCAAAACGATGGGCAGACACGATTCAGCAGGGCAATGCTGATAAAGCCCAGTGTCTTCCAATGCAGATGCAATCTAAGCGCATACAGTTAGACAATAAAAGTCCTTCCAGACGCAGAATTTTTCTACTTCCTTTCTGTGATGGTTCACTTTATCTGACTTTGTTTTTGGGCTTCACATCACGAGCTGCCGTATTAGGAGCAGTGACTTGTCTACAGTGCTCACTCTTGGGCAGACCTATTACTCCTGCTTTTTCTTGGAACTAGGACAGCCTGCCTGATTATAGCAAAGTGAATGTCCCTTGCTCTGAAGCTATGGGAATGGCTGCTCCCAAGGCTGATGGTAAGGAAGGAAGACAGATACTTCACAGCCTGCACATCTTCTTACTTATTAATACTTCTCTAGGGTGCAAACAGAAGCTAAAACAAAATGGCTGAATAATTAATTCAGGAGACCACAGGATTTACACAAAACGTTGTTATTATTGAGACGTATGTGCCAGATTGAAAAAAAAAAAATCTGTGTACACTGAAAACCTTGGATAAAATAAGTAAAAATGTGATACAAAGAACAAACAGTCGCTCCTTTTCTCGACTACGATTGCCTCTCAGATTTCATGTTAATGACAAAACGGAGGATAGCACATGAATGGATAGATAGATTGATTGTCACAAAATATCTTTGAAAACGCACACTA
Source organism: Hystrix cristata (assembly GCA_004026905.1). Taxonomy (NCBI): domain Eukaryota; kingdom Metazoa; phylum Chordata; class Mammalia; order Rodentia; family Hystricidae; genus Hystrix; species Hystrix cristata. Next base: position 6,823 of record PVJO010028202.1, read on the forward strand.
GAATTTGTTTATGACCAAAAATATGGAGAAGCATTTAAAGTCAACTTTGCTGAAAGAAGAGTACAATAAAGAATTTGAACTACAGTCATAGAATCCAAACCAGCTAACCCATAAAGAGCAAACCAGAGACATAAAGATTCAGCAGGAAAAATGTAAAGTGGCAATGGAAGTAGTTTCATGTCTAAATTTGGACAAATATTTAGGAAGCCTGACATTCGAGATGGTTGGAAAATCAGGATTGATAACCCATAGTGAAGATATATAATCATACACAATGAAAAAAATAAAGAAATATGATACACGGTCACTCCCGGGACTTGAAATGATGGTTGAGCCATGAAAAGCCACAAGTTACTACTCGAAACATATTAATACATAAGATGACCCTTGCTGTAATTTGAGTTGGGGATTAAAAATCCAGATTTGGAACTGTGAAATATCCCTGTAATGTTCACAAAGTTATAAAACTCTTCTACCCATACCTCCTTTCTTTGGGTCTCCTGGAGCTCCACTTTCTAGACAGCAAAAAGAATCTCTGGGTCTGAGTGAACCTCACTATACACTAGAAACATGATATTCTGGATGACCGTGTTAGGGATACAAATGAAAAGGGTCAAAGGAGAGGCTGGTCCCATTCTAGCAGCCTGAGATGAACTCTTTGGGCTGTTGATTGCTCGAGGTGTTTATTTTATGATAGAGTGAGTGTTGGCTAACAGTGAACCCTACCATACATTTCCAAAGCTTCATTCACACATACTAAGGGAGAGAGCTGACCCTTTCGTTTGTACACACTATAGAAAAGTAGCCGGCATGCTGGCCATCGTGGATGAGGACACAACTTGTTAGGAAATTCTATATGTCATTATGTACATTAAAATAGCTACAAACCAGTGCCTTATGCTTTTATTTTATTTTTTTTAACCACCCAAGTAATGTGAGAGTTCTGCTAGGCTGATTCAACACAGCTGAAGATGTCTAAGTTAAAATAAGTCAACAGAGGCTAAGAATTGTAATTTACTAATTTTTTTTAATAATTGCCATCAGCTCCTCCAACAGAGGACAAGCAAAATTTCAGTCGGTAGAGAAGGGGTACATTATAGGCAGATAATGGCATAAAAACAAGGCAAAGGGCAGGAAAGTATGTGGCGGGTCAGCCAGATGAAGGGTGAACCTGGGAAAGGTCTTTTGAAGGATTTTCATGTATTAGGATTTCCATGGATTTCAGATGAAAAGGATGTATGTGTGTCTCACGATCCCACTTATCTTGGAGACTGGCCGGCACAACATTTCTCTCTCTCTCTTTTTTTTTTTTTTTTTTTTCCCGGGTGCTGGGGATCGAACTCAGGGCCTTGTGCTTGCAAGGCAAGCATTCTAAGCGCTGAGCTAAATCCTCAACCCTATGACATTTTTCAATATTTATTTTAGTTCCCTCTGAACTTCTTGTTACAATAATCACTCTTTTCAGTGTTGGCAGAAAATTGGTTCTACAAGCACCCCCTTCTGTGGATTCCAACGTGTATGAATGCTCAAGCTCTTGTGTAAAACGGCAGAGGGTTTGCGTGTAATCTGTGCCCGTCTTCCTGTGCACCTTAAATCACCTCTTGCTGTACATCTTATATCATCTCTAGGTGACGCATGGCCCCTATTCTCATGGATTGCTATGTAAAGAGCCGCACTGTGTTGCTTAGAGAATGGTGACCAGAAAAAGAGGCTTGTGCACATTTAGTACACATGCATAATTTTTTTCAAATATTTTTGGTCTGAGGTTGGATGAATCATGTGATTCTGTAACAACGACTAGGAAGGGCTGAATAAATTCTAATTCTGGATCAGGCACTTTCAGCGATAGTGATGATTTCCGGTGCAGATTCACATGATAGGATTCCACAGTCCTTCTCTTATCTAAAAAGCTTGAGCATCACACAGACTCTAAATATTTTAAGGATAGTTTTCATGTAACTCTTCACATCGTGGCAGCCTACGTGTTCTGTTTACACAACTCTTGCCAACCAAGAAGAGACACTTAAAAATAAGACTACCCAGTAAGTTTAAGAATCTGTCCTCCCATTCTCCACCTTCAAGACACTTGTGATGGCCACGTCTCCCGACTGATGTCTCAGAGTCCTGAGAGCCTCAAGGGTCACAAGGATACTCATCAGATGCAGGGCTGAGTGGTGATATCTGTGCAGTGAGAGCTCTGGGTTCTCCCGAGAGTGGCCAGCGGTCCAGGGATGGCTCCAACCCTAAGGCACATTTTCCACTCTAGGAAACTTAGCCAGGGGGATTGAATGTGAAGTCCCTGGCAGATCTGACCTCCCATCTAGACAGGATATATTCCAACTTTTCCAGAAATTGCCCTACAGCACCTCTCCTCATCTTCTATGTAAACTCAGATCAGAAGAAAAAAGAAAATCCAAGGAAATACAAAGATGTCAGCTTTATAATAAATTAAGAGTACCGGGCCAGGGATTTAGCTCAGTGATTAGAGTGCTTGCCTTGCAAGCACAAGGCCCTGAATTCGATCCCCGGCACCACAAAATAAATAAATAAATAAATAAATAAATTTAAAAAAAAATAAATTAAGAGTACAGCTCACAACTATGCAATGCCCTTCATCCAGCTCCTACTAAATGCTCTCCGCAGTTAGCTAAGGAAGCCCCAGCACCTTGTTACCAGGTTCTCCAGCCCCACAGCACATCCCGTGATCTTTCCAGCCATCTTAGAATCATCTGTCCTTATTATTGAGACTTACCATTATGTTGCCCCGCTCCACAGTGTCTTTTACAATCACTCCACAGACATCTACTTGGTTACTTTTTCCATCTCAGCACATTGCTCCCTGTGAAAATAAAAGAGAAACATACTACTCTACTCGGCCAAGGATAACATGCTACTCTTCCAAAACCAACAATACGTTCTCTTTAAGTTTCCCTGCCAGTATTTACAAGAACTGGTGGGTAGTGGGTTAATACAGTTCTTACCAAGTCCCCTAATAAGTCAAGCAACTAAGCAAGGTGGAATAATGACAGAACCATGCTGACTTTGGAGTCTAGATGTTATTCTTAAATTGTTCCTTAGTAAGTCAATCAGCTAACCCAGATAGAACTGCTACACAGCCACTCTTACTTCGCATTCCGGATCCAACTCTTTCAGCACACACACAGTGTGGGAATATAAAATCAATGAACAAAGACAGCTTGAGGTGACCAATCTATGGTTTATCAGCACAAACCCTGGCAGCGTTATGACTTCTTAGAAGATAATCGATTCTGTGCATATCTGTGTTAGGTTCAGTTTGTGTGGATACAGACTGGACTGTCTTTGAGGGATTTTAAAGGACAGCCAACGGGCATCTCAGAAATCATGTATCTGTCAAAAGTAATGCTCATCTGCAGCACGCTCCCTTCGATATTGGGTAAGAGTGGGTAAGATGTAAAATTGCACCAGTAATCGCCCCAGCACTGTTAGACACTTGTCATTTCACCATGGAGTCTTCTCTCTACAGACGGCTCTCACGCAGCATTGCATTCTCTACTTACAAGTGAGAATCCTAACAAGACTAGTTATTACATGAGAGACAGTCAACAGACAAAAGCTGCCTTTACACTCACCGTTTGATGTATCTGGGAAGAATGGCTAGCAACAGGGAGGACAAATCATTTAATAACCTTCTCTGGTAAACTCACAACTTACAGAATATTAGCGCCAAGTAGAGAAAGCCTTTGGGTTCCATAGCTAATGAGCTGGTATGTTATTAAATTGTCAAAAGGTATTTTATTTTATTTTAATTATGTTTCCAATTACTCATAGCAAGTAGCACACTTAATTACGAATATGCATTTCATAGATATTGTTGATTACAATGTATTTGTGAAATGAATTTATACTTAACTACAAGCATAATTGCATCCACCTTCAGTGACCTTTCTACAGCCCAGCGGGGAAGTTATTAGCACATCTGTGTCTACGTTAGAAAAATTGATTTTCAGATGTGAGGTCACACAGATTCTAGGCTGCCGACCTGGGAGCCAGGTCTACATCCAGGTTTATCTTGAATACAGTGATTACGCCCTTTTCAAATTATCCAGCTGCCTCCTCGTACAAATACACACAATAGTTACAATACTTCACCGTGCGTCCAGTAGGTCAACATTGAACATCTTGAGTGTTTTATAGATAGCAAGTCCTTCAAAAGCTATCTAGGAGACTTGTCCAGCATCAGTTGAAAAATCAAATCCAGGAAATAATTAGATCATTTGCTAATAAAACCGAGATGATAAAAAGAGGCTGAGAATCAACCCAGGTGGTTAGGCTCCCGCCCACCTTGGCTCATGGGCGGGTGGAAGGTGTCCTTTCCTTCTCAAGGCTCTGAGTCCCCACATGGAGGAATCTAAGCATGACATGGTTTCCACCAGTGACAAATACTAACCCTGATCCAAAAGAACTGTTTAGTATCACTACAAAGGATGGCTCTTGATTGAATGAGTGGTATAAGCAGTAGCTTCTCAATTAATGCTCACAATTGTATTATTGCACTAATCAAATATTGTCCCTCTGTCTATAACCAAGCAGCCATGTTAAATCCATAACACTAAGTTAATCATGGGGGAGTATTTCTGAAAAGTTTTACCGAGTGAGTATGAATTATGTCAGATGAACTACTTTTTTCTCTCATAGACATATTTTTTTGGAGAGGGTGCCGGGGATCAAACTCAGGTCTGTGTGCTTGCTAGACAAGCACTCTAGCACTTGAGCTAAATCCTCAACCCTTCTTATCATAAAGTTAAAATTGCATCAGTTAAATCTGGGGGATTGCTTAACTTACTTCCTAGATTTCTTTAGGTACACAAAAGTGAGATGGAAATATTAACTGTATTTGTGGTTGCTTTTTTTTTTTTTTTCCAAATCTGGCAGAGCACAATTTGTGTATCATAGATTACTTAATGCTTAGTTGTCTGGCCTACTTAGATTGTGGAAATAACTCTTCTTCAAAGCTGTTTCTATTTTGGACAATTGGATTTATAGCTTTTGCCCTACATGTCAGAAATCTTCCAACCCTTCCTACTGGTCTAGTTCTCTTACTGGGCTTTCGTGTGCTCGATGCTAATTGGAATATCTTTCTTGATATCCATGATTTAAGTACTTTCTAAATATGTTTGCATCTTTCTATGTGTTTCTTTGATTTAAATCGACACCGTAATTGCACATATTGATGGTGTACATTGTGCTGTTTAGATACAAGTGTAATGGTAGAATAACCAGATAAAGTTGCTTAACATCTCTACCACCCCCAGTATTTATCATTCTCCGTGGTGCAAACATTCTAAATCCTCTGCTGTGGCTGTATGTGTCTTTTCTTAAAGGATAATGCTTCATGTGTGTTATAAGTTGGATTTTATGTGTCTGATAAGAACCATATGTTGAAAACTAGGTCCACTTTTGTGCTATGGGGAGATGTTGTAATTTTAAGAAGAGGGGCCACTGGTTAGTTCAGCGTGGTGTCCCTTTGAGGGATACATAGGGATGCCCATTCCCTCTCCCTCTGTGTGTGTGTGTGTGTGTGCGCGCGCGCGTGCGTGTGCATGTGTGTGAATGTATGCTTCCTAGTTGCCACGAGGTGAGCACATATTTTCCACCATACACTCCCTGCTATAATGTTGTCTCACCACAGCCCCAAAGTGACTGAAACTATGAGCTGAAGTAAATCTTTCTCCTGATGAAGTTAATTCTCTCAGGCATTTCTCTCATAGTGACAGAAAGCTAACTAACGCAATGTGTGAGCTCACAACATGAACTTCTTCCAGCGTGCTTTCTGTCTTGACCTTTGAACACTGAAGGTAGTGACTCTTTATTATCCTCATCAGGTAACCAATTTTGGTGCAAAGTCTCGACAGCAACGGCATAGCTACACCATCAGTGCCAATGAGCTCAAAGAACTCTGCCCTCTTTCTGATCTGCTATGTGAGATTCCCTGTGGGCAATGGCATGGCCAATACTTTACATACTGAAAGCTACGTTATAAGACACTTTCTTGTAACTGATAAACTATACAAATGTTGAAAGAATAAATTCTCTGGATGAAAATGCTTCCTAATATTACTATGAAATTTAGAAGTGATAACCTGTTATATGTACTCCAGAGAAAGATAAATAGAATAGCACATGGTATACCGATATTGTAAAATTGATACTGAATTACATTTTGAAAGGTAATTTTTGCATAAAAGTATATTCTAACATATGCATACAATTTCTCATGACATATAATTTACATTAATAAAAATGATGTGGCTTACATAAGAGCATCCTTTAAAAATCTATATTACATGTGTGATAGAGATTTTCAATAGATTGAAGAGGGGAAGTAAAAATTAATCTAGTATTTACAAAGTGCTGACATAGTAGCAAATGCTGCAATAATCGTAGCTTCTCATTTTAATGGGTCTTTTCAGCATGCAGAGTACATTAGTTAACGCATACCCACCTCTTGAGGAATCACAGAAGTGGAAGCTAAGAAAGAGATATTCCACACTATGATAATGTTTCAAATAAGCTTCTCCATGTAACTTTGCCTGTACAGCTGCAGTTTTGGGGGTTCATGGAGATGTTTACAGCCATTCCACCTCGCTCCAGAGTAGTTGGTTCTGAAGGTGCCTAGGGCATGAGATATAAAGATATAAATATTTTCTGCAAATATGACATTTTTGTAACTTTATCGTTTTATAACACGACGGATTCAGTATCCCTTATTCAAAATTCTTGGTAACAAAAACTTATTTTAAATTGTACTTTTTAAAAATTTCAGAGTATTTGCAAAGCTATAATAAGAGATGTCTAAACAAGAAATTCATTTATGTTTCTTATCCACAAAGCCTAAAGGCATATGTATATATTTTTAATAACTTTGTGCATGGAACAAATCCTCGTGGTGTGGAATTTTCTTTGTGACATTAAATCTCAGAATGTTTTATATTTTGCAGTATTACAGATTTCAGATAATTGAATTAAGGATGCTCAAACTGTAAACTGATCTTCTCCTTTTGTACCAAAATAATTCCCAATAAATATTGTCTGGAAACCCTAACTCATTTCACTGCACCAGTGTTTGTTGAACAGGGACCCTGAAAGTGCTTAGATATCAGGAAAGGTTTTGGCTGCCTTCTCTTGAGGTCTTTTTGGGGAGACTGCCATGAAAATGAGAGCTTAAAGTTTTCCACCATGCACTCCCTTCTATAATAGGGTGTCACCACAATCCCAAAGTGACTGAAATCAAGAGCCAAACTAAAGCTTTCTCCGTATGAAATTACGAAGCAGGTGATCAAAGAATAGAGAGAGGTGCCCAGAAGATGTTACAGCTGAGACAAGCCTCGGGAGATGACATTGAGGATGACCTTCAGAGAGCTGAGAGAGGAGGGCTGGGCGTGTAGGTGCGAGGCCCAGGGGAAGGGTTGCAAGGCAACCCCGAACCCACACAGGTCCCAGGAGGTCACTATAATGACAGCCAAGACTCCTCAATGCTTTGACGTCACTCGAGACGATTGCTGGCGTCAAGGTTGACACAAAAACACACTCGCACACAAACAGGAAAATGTAAAGTTATTTTTAAAACCTAAAGATAGTTCAGAAGTGTTTTTGAATCCCAAAACCAATTCCAAGGAACATCCATCATTTATGTAGCCTTCTTTCAAGTCATTGACCTGCTAAATTTCTCAAAGAAAAATAGTTACTGCAACGTGAATTTTAATACATTTCTTGGCTACAAGAACTAGCCTTGTACAGGTGAAAAAAGTCACTTATCTCCAGTAGGACCATTCTGGAAGTTCGAATATGTGTATATAAATGTTCAAATTGATAAGAATGATCGTAATTCGTGGTTTAATTTATTTTATCCAAATTTCATCTTCCTTTCTCAAGTAGAACCATATTCCAACTATATTCACTTCTGAAAAGTTGCATATTTAATAAAATCCCTGCCTCTCTTTGATTCACCCTCAATTAATTTTTAGACACTGTTCAACTCATTTAATGTTTAGCATTATGAAAACCAAGAAAACAGCCACAAGGTGGACCTTTTCTATTTAGAATTTTTTAAATGTAAGTTAAAAAAGCATAATTAATTTTACACAGTTATACTTCCCCCAAAAGGGCACAAAGAGTCACCTATCCACTGAGCAGGGGAAATAATAAAAACTGGAAAGTAATTTTATAGCTTCGGTGTTAGAATGTAATTTATTAAAATTCAGAGTAGTCTTAAAATGTGCCACATTCAAAACACTAAGCAAGAACTCGTCCTAGAATGACAAATTTCACAAAACTTTTCTTTGGTGCTATCTTTAACAACACATGGAAAACAAAATTGTCAAACCTGGGGATAGGAACGTGAGCAAAGATGACTTAAATAGGTTGATATGGAAGCTCATCTCTTTACTACGAGGTTAAGTGCCAATAAAGCCACTGTACTATGTCAAAAATATTCTAAATTGAAATATATTCAATATATTAAAAAACCACACTTCACAACACAGTAACACATTACACTACAGTACTTATGCTTCCCCTCGTGTTTCTGGGGAGTTGATTGGGCTGTGGTGTTCCCTGCTAACTACTGCCCCACATAAAGAGCATGGGTGTGATCTCAGCACTCTGGGAAGCTGAGACAGACAGATCCCAAGTTTAAACGCAGGCTGGGCAAGTTAGTGATTTAACCAGACCCTGTCTCAAAATAAACAAATGACCCACCCAGATACACCTAGAAGAAACATCATGGCGGAAGGGTGTGATGTGGCAAGCTCAGAGCAACCAGGAAGCAGAGACAGACAAAGCTAGCTAGTCAGGGACTACTAAGGAGCACATATATGCTCCGATAAGCCACCAAAGCACCCAGAATTTCGCTTTAATAGTAATGTAGGTGTCTCTCAAGCCAATCACGCAGACAACCAACCTTGACCGTCACAAAAGGTGAAAGATAAAAGTCATGAAGAACCTAATTTTAACACTTACATGGAACAGGCACAAACGATTGTGTCTCTCTTTGGGAGACATACCTGCTGAACACATTTATCTTGCAAGCACCCTTGAAGTAGGCACCCCTTCCATAGTGCTCTACAGATGCGAAGACTGAAACGTTAGAAGCAAAACCCACAGATCTGCTAAAACGAAACCCATTAATGTGCACAACCAAAATGCACTAACACAAAGATACGGGGGAAAAAGAAAAAGAAAAAAATAATAAACATAAAAAACAAACACTGAAATTCCCAGGTAAGGAAGTACCATTTCTCCTGGCCACTCTGGGTGAAATCATCCCAGAAGAAATCCACGCAATGCATGCTAAATCATTAGAGAGGGAGTATCGAGCAATCAAACTGCAACCTTTAGCAATGGTGTTGCAGATAAGGTGCAGATGTGTGTGGGAGACAGACGTGCTACTCTCTCTCGAGGTGAAGGCGAGCCCAAGAAGCATAAGAATAACCAAACGAGAGCCAAGCAGAGCTCCTCCCAGCTATGCTCAACCCAAAGGCAGCCAGAAGTACCCAGAGAAAGGACACGATGACTAAATTTGTGATAAGGAGTTTTGAACAAGAGATGGAAGAAAACAGATGCCTGTTGAAGATTTTGGAATGGGATACTTGCCTAGCACAATCTATTATTTCAGAGGATGTAGAAGGAATCATTTTTAAAAATCACTTGGAAAGCGCAAAAGTCTTATCCTGGATATTAATAAAACAGTAAAACATAAATTGAGAAAATGAACAGGGGTGTGGCGATGTATCAACGAGCGAGAGAAAACAGAGCTGCAAATTTATTTACATCAGTGACAGGAAAGAGAGGTTTGTATCCAAGTGAGGGACTGGGTAGGAAAGATGCATCCGGCAGGGAACAAGGCAAATGTGGCAAGAAAAAAAGGGGCAATGTAGGACACATTGAAATTGAGTGTTAGACAGAGCAGACAAGCCAATTTGTGAGAAAGCCAACTCAGCTCACGTGAAAACCTGAGTCGATCAAGCTAACTAGAAAAGAATGGAATAAAGAGAGGTGTCCTGAGAACGGACCTGAAGGAGCAATAATAACAGAGGCAGGAGGAGCAGAAAGCCAGAAAAGTTAGTTAAATGAACAGAAAAGCAGAAGGAGAGATTAGAGGGTGTTGGGGTTCAAGGAAAGCACATGGTTCCTCAAAGCAGGGGCACTGAATAAGTCAGGGTGTCCAGGGAGGAGACGGGCCTATAATGGGGCTTAACGACCAATAGGGAACAACTGCTTTGTTATGAAAAAGAGATGTGAAGGTGGAGGTAGAGGTGGAGTTGTAGGTGGAGCTAGGAGTGGAGATGAGATGGGGTGGAGGTGGAGTAGAGGTGGAGCAGAAGGTGGAGATGGAGGTGGAAATGCAGGTAGAGATGGAAGTGGAGGTAGAGTGAAGGTGGAGATGGAGGTGGAAATGGAGATGGAGGTGGGGGTGGAGCTGGAGGTGGAGATGGAGGTGGAAATGGAGATGGAGATGGAGGTAGAGATGGAAGTGGAAGTAGAGTGAAGGTGGAGATGGAATGGGGGTTGAGATGGAGGTGGAGGTGGAGCTGGAGGTAGAAATAGAGAAGGGAGTGGAAACGGAGATGGAGGTGGAGGTATATATTACATAAACAATATTCCTAAATATAAACACTTATTATGACTTTATTGTACATGCATTTATTCTATAAATATTTTAATATATATTTTACCTATATATTGTTCACACGTATTTATTTAGTTATATGTAAATTTTATTATATATAATTAATAAATGTGTTATTACACATTGTATATGTTTATGGAAGAAATAGACCAGTAAGTCATAAGTAATAAATTAGTATGTATACATTGTCAATAAATATACATTATAATTAAAAATAGAGTGGTACCTCGGTTCATGAACTTAATTTTTTCCATGACTCTGGCCATAAACCGAACTGCCCAAGAAATTTCCCCAAAAGGTAAACATTGAACCGAACCATTGAACTGGACATGGTTCTCGTCCAGTTTGGTTTGCAATCAGAATCATGGGAAGAAATGAGTTCACGAACCCAAGTTCTACTTTATGTGTATAAATTGATATATCTACATGACTATTAATGAGTATATGTTTGTTTCTTTATTTCCTCTCTCTCTCTCTCTCTCTCTCTCTCTCTCTCTCTCTCTCTCCTTATGTACGTGTGCGTATGTGTGTGTGTGTCTTCAATGATTCATGTCAATACAGGCATGATTCTCAACAAGAATTCCTGGTCTTAAAGTCATTGTTTCAGGACATAAATAGGTGTTGGGGAAGATGATTACAATGACTGAGAAGCTCCTGGTCATGGATATTGCCGGCTTTTTTCAGAAAAATGGGCACATGCTTTCAAACGAGATACTAGGGAGGACTGGAAAATAGCACACTCTTAGTGTGTCAATGGACTTGCAATCACCAAATGAAGCACCTTCTCTGAGGGTCCCCTCCATCTTCCTATCTTACAGCAGCTGACCCCAGTCCACCTTCAGGAGTATTTCTGTTTCCCAAGCTGAAGCGGGACTCGGCCTCTGACAGTTAGTCACCATCTTGCTTTCTACTCAAGGGCTTGCTGGGGCTGACCAATGCCACCCTTCCAACGTCAAGAATGTCACACGCTGCCCATTCCCTTTGTATCCATCACAGCCAAAGTTATCACCAGA
>PVJO010028203.1:0-18397 GCA_004026905.1 Hystrix cristata
GTGAGACTCAAACTTGTAGACTTCCCTCAACCTTCCTCAGTGCTGGGATTACAGTCATGCACCATTGTACCCAGGTTTTTGGTGTTTTTTCGGTTTTGTTTTGATTTTATTTTTGTATTAGGGATTGAACTTTGGGCCTCACACATGCTGGGCAAGTGTTCTATCACTGAGTTATATGCTGGTCCTTTTTAAGACAGAGTTTTGCTAAATCATCCAGGCTAGCTTCGAACTTGCAGCCCTCCTGCCTCAGCCTTCCAGGTAGGTGGGATTACAGGCCTGTGCCACTGCCTCTGGCCAGTTCAGTTTTTAAAGTCAGCTTAATCTCCAAGAAATCTTCCCTGACTTCTCTAAGCCTGTGTAGGGACTACTATAGTATTCTCCATATGTCACTTAGCTGTTTCTGGTATTAATTGAAGTCAGGGACTGAGCCTACCATTCTTGTAAGCTGTAATACTGTAAACAAGAGGAAAGAATAGGAGCCTAGTACTTGTTAAATTTATTTCTGTGTCCTGTAGAAACCAGAACCAGGAAGAAAAATGGGGAGAAGGAAGCATTCCCACCGAAGGAGGCACCCCGAAAGGGGAAGCGAGGGCGGAGGCCCAGCAAACCCCGGCTGATCCCTAGGCAGACGTCTGGTGGCCCCATCTGCCCTGACTGTGGCTGTACCTTTCCTGATCACTCAGCCCTGGAGAGCCACAAATGTGCCCAGAATCTGAAAAAGCCTTACCCTTGCCCGGACTGTGGGCGTCGCTTTTCCTACCCATCCTTGCTGGTCAGTCATCGGCGTGCACACTCTGGTGAGTGCCCCTATGTTTGTGACCAGTGTGGCAAACGCTTCTCCCAGCGCAAGAACCTTTCTCAGCACCAGGTGATCCACACAGGAGAGAAGCCCTACCATTGCCCGGACTGTGGGCGCTGTTTCCGCAGGAGTCGGTCCTTGGCCAATCACCGGACCACACACACAGGCGAAAAGCCCCACCAGTGCCCCAGCTGTGGGCGCCGCTTCGCATACCCCTCCCTGCTGGCCATCCACCAGCGCACGCACACGGGAGAGAAGCCCTACACCTGCCTGGAGTGCAGCCGCCGCTTCCGCCAGCGCACCGCCCTGGTCATCCACCAGCGCATCCACACGGGTGAGAAGCCCTATCCATGCCCAGACTGCGAACGGCGCTTCTCCTCGTCCTCCCGTCTCGTCAGCCACCGGCGTGTGCACTCTGGGGAGCGCCCCTATGCCTGTGAGCACTGTGAAGCCCGCTTCTCCCAGCGCAGCACGCTGCTCCAGCACCAGCTTCTGCACACCGGTGAGAAGCCCTACCCTTGCCCTGACTGTGGACGTGCCTTCCGGCGGAGCGGTTCCCTCGCCATCCATCGTAGCACGCACACTGAGGAGAAGCTGCATGCCTGCGAAGACTGTGGCCGCCGCTTCGCCTACCCTTCGCTGCTGGCCAGCCACCGGCGCGTGCACTCGGGCGAGCGGCCCTATGCCTGTGACCTCTGCTCCAAGCGCTTTGCCCAGTGGAGCCACCTGGCTCAGCACCAGCTCCTGCACACTGGGGAGAAGCCCTTCCCCTGCCTTGAGTGTGGCAGATGCTTCCGCCAGAGGTGGTCTCTGGCAGTCCACAAGTGTAGCCCCAAGACCCCAAACTGTAACCCTAGATCTACTCCAGGAGCTGCCAGCCGCAGGGGCAACACCTCTTAGAATGGGAAGTGTTAAGTTCCTTTCTTTTCATGGAGGGGTCCAGAAAAGGGAAGAGGCACTCTGGGTGTTACAGTGCAGAGTTTGAACTAAAACCCAGGTCTCCTACTCCACACACCCGGTTTGTAGTGTGTTCCACCACACTGGCTGCCTTACTGTGTGCATCTAGAATAGTCCCATTAGGAGAGGTGACATCATTTGGTTAAAGTTTTCCAAGTTACCCTATCCTAAAATAATTTATGTGTGGATATCAGGGCTAAAAGTTCTCTCGATCTATTTTAGGAGCTACATAATTTTCTAGTTTGTGCATAGGAGTGTCACCTATCTCCTTGCATGCAATCAGGAAAATCCCATTGTAGGGGGCAGGACCTTCCTCTCTGGCTCTTCTTCCATACCAACCTGAAAAAATCTTGTTTAGCCCACTTTTTACAACATTCCTGCCAAGTGATCTACTGCTTGCTTGTAAACATCCCTTGAGGATTTAACAAGGCGGGTTATGTCATTTGTGGGATAGTGCTGATCTTCAACAGGTTAAGTACCACATTCTTATTCTCTGTAAACCTGGCCTAGAATATGTTTAATATTTCACCTATGTGGCAGTCTTTGAAGTTACTTAATCACAGCTACTTTGCCCTCAAATTTCCTGGATAAATAGCATTAATTTGGTCAGTCTTTTCTTTTTTGAGATGGCATGCCCAAGGTAGTCTTGAACTTAAGGGCTCAAGCAAACCTCCTGCCTCAGTCTCCCAAATAGCTGGAACTAGGCATGCACCACACCTGGCTCTGGTCAAGTACCCTTTAAAAGACAGGATTTCAGCTCCCACACAGGAGCTTTCTCCAAACAGGCACTGTTTTATCATTGTCCTTTTTAAAGGGTCATACAAAAATAAGCCAGCACCCACAGCATACACTGTATCCCTTCTTTGTTCTGTACTTGTTTTAACAGCTCTAGATTACATTGGTTTGGTGGGTAGCTGTATTGTACTTGGGGGTTTACTGGATTCCAGACATCTAAATGCCCTAACTCATTTTTAAAAAAGGACACGTGGGGCTGGGGATTTAGCTCAGTGGTTAGAGTGCTTGCCTAGCAAGCACAAGGCCCTGAGTCCAATCCCAGGCACAAAAAAAAAAAAAAAAACGAAAAAAAGTTGTATTCATCCTGTGTTTGGAAAATTGGTTCAAGGTGAGCATGAGACATATAAGCACAGTAAAGCTGTGGGAGAAGATGGATCTTAAGGAAAAGCAGGGGACCTGCAGTCTAGCAGTGGGAGGTAAACATGGGACTGGCTTATTGTACTTCAGTTGGTAGATTTTGACTGATTCCAGGTACTTAGTGGCTGGAGAATTCTTGAGAACTGAGTCTTACTCCTCCCTTTTCTCATCTAAATAAAGCAGAATCAGCACAGAAATGTCTATGAGGCCTCAGTCAACTTTTTCATAAACTAAAGCGAGGCCATTCAAATTGCATAGAAAGACAGATAATTGAATACAAAGAAGAGTCTCATCAAATTGTGCCCTTGCCTTCCTCCCTCCAAATCTCCAGAGGGGCCACCAGAGCAACGTGTCTTAATTTTCACTATGCCTCCATGGCACCCACCCAAGTGGGTAGGTGCTAGTAAAACTTTACTGAACTAAATGTGAACAAGGCCTACCACTTTGCCTTGGGCAGCAGCACCAAATCAGAATTTCCAAATATGATTTATCTCATATTCCAACAGCTGGAGTGGGTCATTTTACCCAGGTTGCTGTTTTTTACAGCTCTCCTGATCTCAGCCCTGGAGTGGGGAAGCAGCTAGGGAACACAGCATTTTGTAATGACCTCTGTTCAGGTATTTTGCAAGTTGCATTGTAACTTTGTCTGTTTCTCCTTAGATGATGATCTCCTCGGGCAAAGGTTTTACTTGGTTGAGCTGCATTAAAATGTCTGATGAATTAGGTTTCTTGTGGAATTACTGTTTACAAAATGTCAATCTAATTCCATGATTTAGAAGAAACTCATTGTTACATTAGAGACCCAGCCCATCACACCAAGAGACCTGCCTTATTGTACCAGAGATCTACTAGGATGTCTGCTGAGTGTCATATGTTATTACCAGCTCTTTTCCCTACCCATTGTCACCAGGCTTGCCTCATATTTCTTCATGTCAGAACTCTATAACTTTCTCTAGGCCTGGACTGCAATCCATAAAACTTGGAAACCATTGGTGGCTAGATTCTGTCATGTGGTCTAAGGACAGCAGAGATGAGAGATTAACTTCCTGGGCTCCCTAAGGCAATTCCCTCCCAGCATCCTTTGTAGCAGTGATCCTGGCCCTGCATTCAGAAAGAGATCCCAGCATCTTTCCAATAAATTCCTCTTCCTGCTTACCATGGTTTGAAGTGCTCCCACAAAAACTATTAAACTAACACAGCCCCACCTGAGTTAATCTCCTGCCTGCCTTCATGTAGGGCTATAGAAAGGCCACCATTTCTTGATCTCCAACCTCAGCTGATCCTCCAGGACTTCATATGTTTTCCAGATACCCTTATCCTGTGAGGACCACCTTGTTCACTAAGAAAAGGTGTTAAATAGGAGCTCCTTCAACATTCTACTTCCCACCCTAAATCCACATTCACCAATGATTAGTCAATCCAATTTATTTGCTTCTGTCCCATCTCAGGGGAAGTCCCTCAATGTAATGCACGTCAACACAGCTGTGCCCAGATTTTGCCCACTTCTGCCCCCTCAGGGACTCTGCTCCATCTTATTCCTTCTCTCCTCTTTTAATACTTTCAGAGTCCCTTTCATTCTAAACACACACTTCTAGCTAATAGCCTAAAACAAAAATTTTAAAAAGCTAGGTATTGTGGTACATGCCTGAATCCCAGGTCTCCAGGAAGGCTGAAGATTTCAAGTTCAAGCCTAGCCTGAGCAACTTAGTGATTTAACGAGACCCTGCCTTGAAATTAAAAAAAAAAAAAAATGGGGTTTGGGATTTAGCTCAGTTGTAGAGCGCCTGCTTGCCTAGGAAGCACAAGGCTTTAAATTCGAGTTCCAGCACCCCCTCAAAAAACCCAAAAAAACCCCAAAAGAAAGAAAAACAGGGCTAAGGATGTAGTTCAATGTGAATGTCTTATATTCAATCCCCAGTACCAAAATAAATAAATATAATTAAGAAAAAGAACTGTCCCTCTAGCCTATCTCCATCTCTTATTTTCAGTTAGTTGTTTGTTTTTTTGTTTTTTTTTTTTTTTGAGACAGGGTCTTCCTATGTAGCCCAGGCTGACCTTGAATTTGAGGTGATTCTTCTGCCTCAGCCTCCTGAGTGCTGGGATTATAGGTGTGCACCACCACACCTGGCTCAATTAAATTTCTTGAATGAGTAGTCTACATTCTACATTCACTGTATCCACTTCTGGGTATTCTTGGACCTACTGCAATATATTAATAGCCACTTGATTGAAATTTTCTGGTGTGTCATGTACTGTCTTAAGTACTTTCTATTCATTCCAATTTAATGTTTATAGGAACCTATAAAGTAAGTGTTAGAAGATACTCCTCCACGAGTCTCTCACATTTCCATACATCCTGTTGAGTATGCAAAAAAAAAAAAAAAAAAAAGTAAGGGTCTGCCCTTAACAAATTTTCACACTTGAGCCAATTCATAGACCTGGAACCCCTTGAATAAAGGGAAGGCTGGGTCCCCATGATGAAGTATCACGCTACACCAGCAAAAACATACTGCACATCTTCCCAGCCTTTTCCAAAGGTCTCTGCACACTGGAGAATGGGAATGGTGACTGGATATTGGAAAAATGAGAAGTATAAATAGAGTTCTCAGGGAATTCTGGGGATCTAAACTAAGTCTAATTCTTAGAGATCCAAAATGTCACTGTAGGGGGCTGGGGGTTTAGCTCAGTGGTTAAAGTGCTTGCCTTGCAAGCACAAGGACCCGAGCTCGATCCCCAGCACCAAAAAAAAAAAAAAAAAAAAAGTAAGCCAAAATGTCACTGTAGTTGACCAAGCACAGTATACCCTTTAGGTGTGTGGAGGAAAGGGTTAACTCAGCAGGTGTAGATTGTTCAAACCCTGCATGTTGCAAAGTATGTTTATCTTGCTGGGCATGGTGGTGTATTCCTGTAATCCCAGTACTTGGGAGGTTGAGGCAGGAGGATTACTGTGAGTTTGAGGCCAGCGTGGGCTACATAGTGAGTTCAAGTCCAGCCTGAATCACATGAGAGCCTGTCGCAAAAAGACAAAACACAGGGACTGGGGATTTAGCTCAGTGGTAAAGAGCCTGCCTAGCAAGCACAAGGCCCTGAGTTTGAGCTCCAGCAACCACCCTGACCCGCAAAAAAAGAAACCAAAAAACCAAAAACCAAACAGCTGGGAATGGTGGCACACACCTGTAATCCCAGTACTCAGGAGGCTGAGGCATGAGGATAACTGCAAGTTTGAGGCCAGCCTGAACTAAAGAGGGAGACCCTGTCTCAAAAACAAAATAAGACAAAATAAAACACACCAAAAAGAGAAACCAAAACCAAAAACCAAACAGCCAGATGTGGTGGTACATGTCTGTAATCCCAGCACTTGGGAGGCTGAGGCAGGTGGATCTACACAAGTTTGAGGCCAGTCAGGGCTAGTGAGTTCAAGGGCAGGCTGCACTACAAAGTGAGAACCTGTGTCACAAACAAACAAACAAACAATCCTATCATTTTAACTTTTTGGTGGGGGGGTGCTGGGGATCAAACTCAGGGCCTGTGCTTGCTAGGCAGGAGCTCTACCACTGAGCTAAACCCCCAAACCCCATTTTAACCCTTTCTAAGTATCCAGTTCAGTGGCATTAAGTACATTTATAAGGTTATACAACAAGTACCACTATTTCCAGAACTTTTTATCATCTCAAACGTAAGTTCTATGTCATTAGATAATAACTCTTAAAAAAAAAAAGATAAAAACTCTTTATACCCACCTTACCTCCATCTTTGGTAACCTCTTACTATTTATCTCTGTAAATTTTCCTATTCTAGACATTTCATATAAGTAGAATCATACAATATTTGTTCTTTTGTGTTTGGCTTATTTCACTTAACATTTTCAAGGTGCATCCATGTAACATGATAGGTGAATAATATATATACATATACCTCATAGTTTTTAAATCATTCATTACCAGGTAGAAAGTTATACCTTTGGGGTATTATGAGTAATGCTGCTGTGAACCTTGATATACAAGTATCTGAATCACTGCTTTCAATGGTTTGGGCATTGTATTAGTCAATTTTCCAGAGAGACAGAATCAATAGGATGGATAGACAGATGAAGAAGTATTAGGTGAATTGGCTCACGTGATAATGTAGGCTGAGAACAGGTCCTCTGCAGACTGGAGACCTGGCAGGCCTCTAGTGTGGCTCAGTCAAGTCCTAAGGCACGAGAACTTGGGAAATCACTGAGAAAGATCCTAGAGTCTAAGGCTGGAGAGCTTGGAGTTCTAATGCCCAAGGGTAGGAGAAGAGACTATCTTGGCTCCTGAAGAAAGAACAACTTGTCTTTTCTCTGCTTGTTTTTGTTTTCTCTGCTTGTTTTGCAACTGACTGGAATAAATAAGTAAATAAATAAAATACAAAACAAAAAAGAAAATAAGAGTTTTAAAGAGCTGGGGATGTAGCTCAGTAGCTGAGTAAGTGCAATGCTGACTCCAATCCCTAGAACCAAAAAGAAAAAAAGAAAAGAAAAGAAAAGAAATAAAATGCATCCAAATTGAAAGAAACAATAAAAACAAATTTTTTTTGGCAGTACTGGGGACTGAACCCAGGGCCTTAGCATTGAGCTACATCCCAGTCCTTCATTTTATTTTTTGGGGTGCTGGGGATTGAACTCAGGGCCTTGCACTTGCTAGGCAAACGTTCTACCACTGAGCTAAATCCCCAATCCCTCCAGTCCTTTATTTTTTGAGGCAGGATCTCATTAAGTTCCTCAAATTGGGCTCAAACTTGCAATCCTCCTGCCTCAGCTTCCCAGACTGCTGAAATTATGGGCCTGCAACACCACAACTGGCTGCAAGTTAAATTATCTCTATACACAGATAACATAATCTTATATCTAGAAAACCATAAATATTTTATGCATGCACACAAACTGTTAGGGCTAATAAATTAATTCAGAAAAGTTACAAGGTACAAAATCAGCAGACAAAAATCTGTTGTTTCTATACACCAGCAATGTTAAATAGAAAAAGGTAATTAAGAAAACAATTAATTCCAGCTGGGCATAAGCTTGCCCTCTGCTTAAAGACAGAGGTCACAGGGCTGAGGGAAATCGAGGCAGAGGTGACAAACAAGCCGAAGAGCCAATCAGATTCCAAGGGCCGACCCAAGGGAAAAACCTCAATTAAAAAGGGGCTAGAAGGAAGGGGCCACAAGTATTTTGCTTTCGAATGCTCCCTACTCGTTGAGTAGCTACCTATCATCTCCTTTTCCCCCTTTTCACCACTTTTAAATAAATTGTCCTCTAAATAAATTGTCTCCTCTTAAAAACAAAACAAAACAAAAAACAACAACAACAAAAAATAGTACAAGCCAGTAATCCCAGCACTCTGAAGGCTGAGGCAGGAGGATGGCCATAAATTCAAGGCCAGACTGGGCTATACATAGTGAAGTCTGTCTAAAAAAAAAAAAAAAAAAAAAGAATTGGAAGACTTAACATTGTATTCTTTTTATTTTTACTTAATATTTTTAATACCTGAAGTAATTTATAGGTTTACTCTAATTCCTATCAAAATACCCTTAGGTCCTGGTGCACTGGCACCATGCCTGTAATCTCAATTACTTGGGAGGCTGAGGTAGGAGGATCACAAGTTCGAAACCAGCCTGAGCAATTTAGCAATTTTAATTTTTTTGGGGGTGCTAGGGATCAAACTGAGGGCCTTGTGTACTAGGTAAGCGCTCTACCACTGAGCTAAATCCCTAACACCTAATTTAGCAACTTGAGCCAGTCTGAACTACATAGCAAGACCCTGTCTCAAAAAATAAAATAAACTGGGCATGGTGGCACACACCTATACTCCCAGCACCCAGAGTCTGAGGAAGGAGGATTGCTGTGTGTTCAAGGCCAAGACAGCCTGAACTACATAGTGAGACCATGTCTCAAACCCCCCCACCAAAAAAATAAAATAAAACACAATAAACCAGGGGTGGTGGCACATGCCAGTAATCCCAACATCTGAGAAGCTGAGGCAGGAAGACTGGTGCCAGCCTAGCTTATATAGTGAGTTCAAAGCCTGTCTAAACTAAATAGCGAAAAAAATAAATAAACTAAATAATGAGACACAGTCTCAAAAAAAAAAAAAGTCAAAAAAATAAAAGAAAAAGGCTGGGGTTGCATTTTAGTGGTACAGTACTTGCCTACTGTGCCCAAGGCTAGGAATGATGGTACACACCTATAATCCCAGTGCTCTGGGAGGCTGAGGCAGGAGGGTCACAAATTCAAACCCAACCTGGTCAATTTAGTGACTTAGTGAGACTCTGTCTCAAAGTAAAAAATAAAAAGGGCTAGAGATCTAGTTCAGTATTAAAGGTCTGGGTTCAATTCCCAGTACCACACATATACACACCCACACACAAAAGAGAGAGAAAGAAGCAATATTATCAATATCCTAGAAGCAAAAAGGATACACTATTCTGATTTTTAATAACCTGGATTAGTTTTTGGCTGTTTTAAAATTTTATATAAATGAAATCATATATCACATACTATTCTGTGGCTGGCTTCATTTACTCTTAAGATTCATCCATAACATGCATGTAGCTCTAGATCACTCATTCTCACTCTAAATAGCATTCTATTTAATGAATACCCTACAATTTACCCATTCTCCTGTTGTGGACAGTTTTCATTTTCCAGCTATTCCAACTAGTGTTGCTGAGAACATTCAAATACATGCCTTTGAGTAAATATGGGTTATATCGCTTTCTTTCTTTCTTTTTTTTTGTTGGTGCTAGAACTTTCACACTGAGCTATACCCCAGTCTTTTAAATTTTAGGGAGACAAAGTCTCCCTTAATTACTAAGTTAAGACTTGATTTTGCAGACCTCTGCTTTGGCCTCCCAGAGTGCTGGCATTACAGGTATGTGCCACCAGGTCTGGCTTGAAATTAATATTAAAGTCGTATCTTCAAAAATTTCTGGGCTTGGTGGCACATGCCTGTAATCCCAGCACTCAGGAGGCTGGAAATATTGCTGCCAGTTCAAGGCAAGCCTGGACTACGTAGCAAGACCCTGTCTCAAAAAATAAAAAATAATGGGGTTGAGATTTAGCTCAGTGACAGAGAGCTTGCCTAGCAAGTGCAAGGGCATGAGTTCAATCCCCAGCACACCCCCTAAATAAACAAATAAATAAATAAATGTATGTATGTATGCATGTATGTTTCTCTGTAAGGATAGCTTTTTGTCACACATTTAGGACTCCCATCCTCTGCTCCTGTGACTAATTTGTTGGAAAAGTCTGAAAAACAGTCTTAACCTGCATCTACTACAGATGGGTCCTGAGGACTGATATATTTTTAAAATGCTGTTTTCTTAATTTGTCAGCATTACTTACTCAGTGCTTTTGTAGTCTCCCATCATGAGGAGTATTTAATCCACTGCACATGAGATTCACGCTCAATGTCTAGGATTCTACAGAGAATATATTAGGTCCTGAGGACTCATCTGTAGTAAATACGATATCACTTTTTTCCTGTGTCAAAGCATTAATCTAAGTTCATATAGAGTTTTTACTGTTTTTAAGTCTGGCCTTTGAAGATAATCTGTACAATATAACAGATGGAACAGAAAGACTCCTTTTTCATGCTACTATGAGTCTGGCTCAATTTTTTAGTATGTTGCCTTAGATTTGATAATGTTGAAACTAGAAAAGAATCAAAATAAATAAGTTAGCTGCTTAAGTTAGCTACAAATAAGTCTCAGACTTATTTGATGAATTCATCAGCAGGTCAGTGTTATTCTCCTGGACTTCACCTAACTGTAGATGAGATGCTGGTGCCATTTCATGGGAGATGGGGTTTTAGAATGTTTATACCTAAAAGCCAGCTAAACATGGCATAAAGATGCAGATTTTAGCTGACGCTAAGACTCATTGTTATGTCTGCTAAATGCAGAAATATATGCTGGTGCTGAAGTAAAGACAGTTAATCCGACCAAACTCACCTTATCAAATCCTGTAAGAGTTGTTCTTTGGCTTGTGGAGTGTACTGAAGGTACTAAAAAAAATATTACTTGTAAAAAAAAAAAAAAAAAGAAATATTACTTGTGACAACCGGTATAGCTCAATGAAACTTGATGAACTTAAAAAGAAAAACTTGACTTATGTAGGCACTTTGAAAAAAAATAAGAAGGCTATACCATCTGAATTTTTACCAAATAGAACTGTTCAGTCATCAATATCTGGGTTTTGCACTATCACACAATAGTTTTATATGTACCCAAAAACAGTGTCATATTAATATCAAGTATGCACCATGGCAATTCTGTTGACAAAGAAACCAAAAAGCCTGAAATTAACTTTTTTTCCATGCTGGGGATCGAGCTCAGGGCCTTGCGCTTGCTAGGCAAGTGTTTTACCACTGAGCTAAATCCCCAACTCTCCATTTTTATAACACAAAATCCAAAGTTGATGCTTTAGATGAAAAAGGTACATTATATTCGACATCCAGGAGAACCAACCACTGGCCAATTGCGATTTTTATGCCATTTTAAATGTTGTGGGTATTAACTCCTACCTATTGTACCAGTTTACACAACACATTAAAATAATAAAAGTTTTTTTATTTTATTGAAACCCTTGGGATGCAGTTATTTGAGGAAAATCTACATTCCAGAATGGCTACTTTAAAAGTGCCCATAAAAGTACGAAAATTAAAAAGAAAAAAGAAAGAAAGAAAGAAAACTTCTTGCAGAAATCCTGGGAATACAGATTCTTGTGATAGAAGAACCTGGCAAAAGCAAAAGAAAAAGATGTGCCATATCCCCTTGCAGCACGGACAGAAAAACTGCTCTCCAATGTGACAATTGTAAAATGCCAATTTATAATCAGTGTTGTAAGAAACTTTGTTCTAAAATTAATTTGAAATGTTTTGAAAATTAATTTTTTGCTCCAAATGTTTATATAACGTTTACAAATAAAAATTTAGCATAAATATTTTTTACTTTATAAGAAATAAAATTAAATTTAAGGGTCTTGAGGATCCATGAGTAGTATGTATGAAACTAAAATGAGTCGACGGTAGCTGTGGGTTAAGAGGTGGTTTGATTCATTTCTCAGTTTTTGTTTGTTTTATTTTGTTTTAGGGGAAAAAAACACACCACCTTGTGGGCTTAGAATTTAGCTCAGTGGTTAGAGTGCTTGACTAGCAAGCGCAAGGTCCTGAGTTCAAATCCCAGCACCAAAAAAAACACAAAACAAACCATCTTGTTTTGCTTTTGGTGCCAGGGATCGAACTCAGGGCCTTGTGCTTGCAAGGCAAGCGTTCTAACCACTGAGCTAAATCCTCAGCACTATTTCTCACTTTTTATTACTTATTTACCAGCAGTAATTTGAACCCTGGTTTTCTGATTGAGATAGGATACTGATGGTGACTGCAATTACAGTTAAATTTTCGTATATGTGCTGCCGAAGCGAGCACTGTAATTATAATTCAGAACAATAAGCTTGTGTTTATTAAGCATTTACTTTTGGCAGGTCCTACACTAAGCACTTAACTGGACCTGGGATTCAGAATCTTTGGATATGAGTTCTGCCTCCTGTAGTCACCTAACCTTCTGCGTCTCTAAAAGCTAAAACATCTAGCCGGGCGCCGTGGTGCGTGCCTGTAATCCCAGCACTCTGGAAGGCTGAAGCAGGAGGATCTCAAGTTTGAGCCCAGCCTGGGAAACAGCGACTTAGCGAGACCCTACCTCAAAATAGAAAATAATAAAAAGGGGGCTGGAGACGTAATTTAGTGAGAAGTCGCTAGGTTCAATTTCCCAATAGTGGGGGAAAAAAATCTGTCCCGCGCCGAGTACCGAGAGCACAAGATTGAGACAGGAAGAATCCGCCTGTCTTCACGGTTCGGCTTCTACTCACCTCGAAGCCCGGAACATGTGGACCTGTCTGTAAGAAGTCTCACATAATAGCAGTGGGAGTAGCATCAATCAGCCAGAACCTTTTTAATAGGTTGCTATCCGAAAAAAGTGAGTAGGGAGCTGTGTGAGAAGTGGCCAGCCACTTCTACACCAGTCACTTCTACACCCGGTCTTTCAAACAGGCCGCTTTAAAAGACCAACCATAGCCGTTCTTCTTCCTTAGGCCCTCCCTCCACTATCCAATCAACGCAGGCTTCTATCCATTAGTTTGCCATTGGGTCCAACCTTCCTTTAGGTTTCCCTGGTGCGGAAGTGTAGAGGGAAAAGGGCAAGGCCTGATGACGTCAGAGGTGCCATCTTGGTTGTGGGCAGAACTGTGGGCCCTTACCCGCTTCCCTGAGGAAATACCGGAAAGCTGTCACATTTCCACGTATCCGGAAGCCTCTATTTGCCAAGCACTTGAGAGGGTTTCCCACGGCGCGGCCCCTGGCGGATGTACCCTGGGAGGGGCGGCCAGGGACCATGCCTTTGGCAGACATGGCCGTGTACATCTCTCCGTAGTGGGGATGTCTGCGGCCGGCGCTCACAGAGGTCGGGCGCTGCAGCCAGAACCGCCGAGTAACCTGTGGGAAGCGGGGATTAGTGTTCCCAAGGCGAGTGGGCTGGAAATGGCCTGAGGAAGCCGCCTCATCTCCCACTCCTGTTCTCACCCGAGCTCAACGTTTCTCCTTCGCAGGATTTCCGGGCCCCAAACCCGCTTTTATCTCCTGGGTGGAGAGGTGGAGGGATGGAGCCCAGAAAGCCAGGTTCCAGAGGGTAAGAGCCCATGAGCTGTTAGCAGGGCGAGGGAGAGATAGGCACCTCATTCTAACCTGCCTCTAACTCAGATCCTCAGCCTACGCTTGACCCCACCAAAGTCCCAGCTTGGCTCCATGCACTTCACCAGCAAGATTCTTTTCTTTTTTTCTTTTTAGTCAAGGAATAGGGAAAAGATATTATTTTGATTTGGGGGGTGTAATTAAAATAAAGACATTTTATTAATAGAGGAGCACTGTTCTTGGATATTAATTGGGGTTTTTGGGGGGGTTGAAAGAGGGTCTTGCTATATAATTCAAGCTGGCGTTGAACTCAATATGCAGTCTAGAGGCTGCCTTGAACTCATAGCGATCCTCCTCCTGCCTCAGCCTCCCAAGTCCTGGGATTACAAGTACTGTGCCTTGTCTGTTCTTGATACTAATCATGTGGCTCACAGTGTTGTGGAGAATGCCTCGACAAATCTTAAAATGAAGGCAAAATGTTTTTCCTGCTGTTATCTTCATATGATAAATGTTTATTCCCAGGTCTTCCATGGAACCTAGTGTGAATCCCAAATATAGACTTCCTGATGATTACCTCCAGTGGCACCAAGGAAGGTCATTTAATACCTGTTTTGCAAAAATCATAAACAGGTTTGGGATTGTGAACTCCACTAGATGTGGGACCATCACTGTTCACAATGCCTGACACAGATAGGTGGTTCCATATTGTTTTTTGGGTTTTTTTTGTTTGTTTTTTGGTGCTGGGGAATCGAACTCAGGGCCTTGAGCTTGCAAGGCAAATGCTCTACCACTGAGCTAAATCCCCAACCCCGGTTCTATATTGTTGACTCTGTATCTACTACCTCCAGTATTCAAAGCCTTCTTTGTGTTAACCTGCAGAAAATGGAATTCCTTTTTTTTTTGGTACCAGGGATCAAACTTAGGGCCTTGTGCTTACTAGGCAAGCACTCTTAACCACTGAGCTAAATCCCCAGCCAGAATTTCCTTTTTAATCAAGCCTATGTAGCGCAGGCTGACCTGGAACTCACCAGGCCCCAGCCTCAACCTCCTGAATGCTGAGATTACTGGTGTGCGCCACCATACCCAGTGGGAATTTGCTTTTACACCATGCTAACTTTCAGGGCAGGACATGGTCTAGAACATACTGCCAAGTTTTTAGTATATGTGCTGCTGAAGCGAGCACAATGTACTGCTAAGTTTTAAATTCTGTCTTTTTTCCTGTCTCAGGATCCAGGGATGAGAGTGAGAAAGAAGAGTTGAAGAAGAGTCCAAAACAAAAAGAGGTAGAAAATGAAATGTCTCTCAAGGAGTGATTGCCAACCAGCATGCCAGCTGTTCCCAATCCTGCCAGAGGTGCCTGCCCAGAGCTCTGCTGGAACCCTAGGCAGGGCCCCATCAAGCCTTGGCTCAAGGACACTGCACCCCACAGACCACGCTACTCTTGTCCAAACTGTAGCCACAGTTTCACTTACCCTTCCCTCTTGGTCAGCCACCAGCAAGTCCACTCTGGGGAGTGGCCTTTTCCCTGTGACCAGTGCCAGGCTTGTTTCTCCTAGCAGAAGTACCTGCTCCAGCATCAGTTCATCCACACAGGTGCCCTCGCTGGGCACCACTTCTGCCATGGAGCTCCCTAGTCATCCACAAGTGGGCTCTACCTGCTGGCCCTCCACCAGCACAAGCACATGGGCGAGAAGGCCTAGCCCTGACTGCAGCCTCCACTTTACCTACTCCTCTCTGCTCCTCAGTCACCAGTGCATACACTCTGATCACCAGCCCTTCCCCTTCCCCAAGTGTGGCAAAGGCTTCATTCAAGCCAAAGTATGCTCTGGAGGTGAATCAGTGAGTCCATTGCTCTGGCGTCCAGAGGCTGAGGGAGGAGCAGGCTGCTTTCAGGCTTCCAGAGCCTCTCTCTGTCCTGGGAGGGAAGGATCCCCCAGTTCACTTCTGGTACTTTCCAGATATATTTAAAGAGTGTGGGTGACAGGCGCACACAAGTTGATCAGTTTTCTTTGCAATGAAAGAGGCAGGTTTATAGGTTGGGGGGCAGGTATGGAAAGGAATGGGCATTTAAGGAAAACAAAGTTTTGTGTTAGGAAACAAGCAGAGATAAGGGGCACAGAGGAGGCCTGTGGGGAGAAGGAAGCAGGAGTTACTTCAAGAGCTTTGGTAGTTGCAAAGATGTGTTATCAGAGTAAAAGTGTATTTGTAGCCAGGCATGGTGGCACATGCCTGTACAGGACTCGGGAGGCAGAGGCAAGAGGATTGCCGCAAATTTGAGGCCAGAGGCAAGAGGATTGCCTCAAGTTTGAGGCCAGCCTAGTGAGCTCAAGGCCAGCCTGAACTATGTAGCAAGTCTTTGTCTCAAAAATCCAAAAAGGGGGAAAAAAAGTGTATTTATAAACTGTTTGGGTACTAAAAATTAGAAATGAAGCTATATTTTATATTTAAAAAAGAGAAAAAGAATGGGTATGGTGGCACATACCTGTAATCCCTGCACTTGGGAGGCTGAGACAGGAAGATTGCTGCAAGTCAGAGGCCAGTTTGAACTACATAGTGAGTCCAAAGCCAGCCTGAACTACATAGTGAGAGCCTGTCTCAAGAAAAAAAAAAAAAAAAGGAACTGATTTGAAAAGGTGAATACATTTTCCTTTTTTGTTTGTTTTGTTTGGGTCCTGGGGATCGAACTCAGGGCCTTACACTAGCTACATAAGCTAAATCCCCAACTCCATCAATGCATTTTCTGGGGCTCCTGCTCACACAGACCCTTATTCTTTTTTTTGGTGGGGGGTTAGTGCTGGGGATGGAATTCAGGACCCTGCACTTGCTAGGCAAGGGCTCTACCACTTGAGCTAAATCCCCAGTCCCGCGGGCCCTTATTCTAAATCCTGAGTAGGATTACTTAACTGCAAACCATCCACCTAACTGGCGTTCCTTTCTGGGTTGTTCTCTTCAGAGCACTCTGCTTCCTGGCCTGCATTTTCTTGCTTGTCCGAGATGGGGTCACAGCCTATTTAAGGACCCCACTCTGGGTCCCCTAGAAGAGAGGGCACATCTTAGCCCTAACCCCACAGTGGGGGTAGAGGGTACTCATCACTGCATCTGTCATGTAGCCAGTGTAGGTAAATCATAGGACAAAGAGACACATGGTATCAAACCATTATTGGCATTTTGGTCTTGAAGACCTAGCAATGGCCATAAAGGACATGGCCTCAGGCAGGGAACTTTCTTTCCCCGTGCTTACCCTGAACATAGTGCATAAAAGCATTAAACCTAATTGGCTGGATGTGGTGGTGGGCTCCTGTGATCACAGCACTCAAGAGGCTGAGGCAGAAGGATCACTGTGAGTTTGAGGCTAGACTGGGCTACATAGTGAGTTCAAGGCCAGCCTGGACTACATAGTGAGACCCTGTCTCAAAGCCACAACAGCAACAAAAAAAACTTAAGGACTGAGCCATCTCTTCATTGTTTGTATTAATGATTTCAATGTTTTTTTTTCTTCCCCAGATATTTGTATGTTTTTTGTTTTTTTATTTTTATTTTTTTGAGACAAGGTCTCACTGTATATTCCAGATTGTATTTGGATGTTCTTTGGATTTTGCATCTTTTTAATAAAGATAGGTTCTTGGGGCACAGCTGAATATAATGCTGGGGACTTTTTTTTTTTTAAAGAAAGAGTTAAAAAATTATTTGTGATTAGAATTGACATGAAAGCATAGTCTCTTCACATGAATTTTTGTTGTAATGCTTGTATGTGTCAACAATTAAGAGCAGTCTTAGATTCATTTAGATCTAGGAGCCTTATGTTTTGTTTTGCTTTTTGGTGCTGGGGATCGAACTCAGGGCCTTGTACTTGCTAGGTAAGCACTCCACCACTGAGATAAATCCTCAACCCCCGGGAGCCTTACTTTTGAACAGGAAAAAGATGAAGGAATGAAGATTTGAGTGGGTGGGACTAAGCATATCTGCATACCAAAATTGGTGCTAGGTGACTGAAATCTCTCTCTGAACATGTGTTCACTTTGGCAGCACATATACTAAAATCTCTCTGAACAGAAAATTGCTTCTCTGAATCCTTCAGTTCCAAAGGTGATTATTATTGGGAACTGGATGTGATTTTTACTTTACATAGCCTCCTCAATTTGTAGACCTGGATTCCA
The DNA here is from genome assembly GCA_004026905.1 of Hystrix cristata. Classification (NCBI taxonomy): domain Eukaryota; kingdom Metazoa; phylum Chordata; class Mammalia; order Rodentia; family Hystricidae; genus Hystrix; species Hystrix cristata. Next base: position 17,772 of record PVJO010028203.1, read on the forward strand.
GGCTCATCTCAGTTTCCAGAAGTTGAGTGGCTTTAAAACTATGATTCAATATTTTTGAGCCTTAGTTGTTTCATTTACAAATGGGACTCGTGGCAACTTCACAGTGAGTCTGAGGTAAGATGTGATAGGTATAAAGAGCGAATGGCCAACCTACTCCCAACATGTTATTATAAAGATTTTCAGACATTTAAAAGAATAGAGAGTCAGGTATGGTGGTGCATGCCTGTAGTCCCAGCACTTAAGACACTGAAGCAGGAGGATGGCCACAAATTTGAAGTTAGCCTGGACTACATAGTGAGTTCAAGGTCAGGCTGGAGTGAGTATATAGCCAGACCCTATTTATTTATATATATATATATATATATATTTTTTTTTTTTTGTGCTGGAGATTGAATTCAGGGCCTTGCGCTTGCTAGGCCAGCACTCTAACCACTGAGCTAAGTCCCCAGCCCATATATTATTTATTGTTAATAAATAAACAAATAGAAAACAATGGAAAGAAATTTATAGAAACGTTCAGGCATATCACTTAGATTGTACAATTAACATTTTCATATATACAGTATTTGCTTTACCCATGTCAATCTACCTCTCTAGCCCCATATCCATTCATTTCTCCAACTCCT
>PVJO010028204.1:0-18506 GCA_004026905.1 Hystrix cristata
TTTTTTTTTTTTTTTGTGGTACTGGGGATCAAACTCAGGGCTTTGTGCTTGCGAGGCAGGCACTCTAATCACTGAGCTAAATCCCCAGCCCTAGTGATTTTGTTTTAATGTTTAGATCTCTGATCCACTTTGATTTTAGTTCAGTACATGGTGAGAGACATTTATCTAGTTTTAGTTTTCGGCATGGGGCAAGCCAGTTTTTCCAGCACCATTTATTAAAGAGGCCATCTTTCTTCCAGTGAGGGTGTTTGGCTCCTTTATCGAAGATGAGGTATTTGAGTGTGTTTGGAGTTGTTTCTGCATCTTCCAACCTGTTCCATTGGTCCTCGGTTCTGTCTTTTTGCCAGTACCATGCTGTTTTTATCACAGTAGCTTTATAGTATAATTTCACATCAGGAATTGTGGTGCCCCCTGCCTTGTCCCTGTTGTCCAGGATTGTTTTTGCTATTCTTGGTCTCTTCTGCTTCCAGATGAATTTCATGATTGTTTTCTCTAGTTCTGTAAAGTACGTTATTGGTGTTTTGATTGGAATTGCATTCAATCTTTATAGTAATTTAGGAAGCATGGCCATTTTCACTATGTTGGTTCCTCCTACCCTAGAACACGGGATGTCTTTCCGTATTCTGATATCCCCTTCAAGTTTCTTTTTTAGAATACTGTAGTTTTCCATGTAAAGATCTTTTACTTCCTAATGGTGTATCTTGATGGTTACAGCGATCATGGGTACTGAGTGGAGAGAACACGATGGACAGCCAGGAGTGGATGCAGGGTATGTGGAGGCTCCTGTCCCCAGCTGGGCCACATAGTGTAGACGAAGTAATGCTATAGGCTGGAGACTCAGTTTGGAGGGATCAACAGGGGAACTTCCCCCTGGGTGAAAATAAAGGACAAGGAGTGATTAATTTCAAAGCTTTGGTTGTATACTCTGTGTTCAGGTTCTCTGTTGTTCTTCCTAATGCGTGAGGTCACCTTTCATTGGTAAGGAGATGAACTAGTGAGAGTGACCCTATTATTTATGGTCGGCGAGCTCTTCCCTGGCTGGTGGCATCAATTACCTGTTGATCTGTCTGTTTCCCATCAAAAAGCAGGAAGATATTGCATTTACTTGCATAGACATCATTTAATTTTTATTAATATTTTCAATTGACAAATCATGAGTGTATAGATTTATGGGGTAGAAGGCTTCAACTTTGTATGTCTACATGTTCATACGGTGTGAAAAGATTGAATCAAGCTAATCTGCCCATCATCCCACTTCGCTTTTTTAAGGTGAGATATTTGAAATTCGCTCTCTCTCAGTTACTTTGAAGTCCAAGTTCCACAATCCGTTATTATTGTTGGCCATCGTCCCCTGCTGAGCAGCAACTGCGTAATGTGAGCGTCCACTAGACGAGAGCTGTGCGTTGGTGTGATCTTCCACAGGAGGGCAAAGAGGGCAGCTCGTTTCTCGTCGACTGTTTCCCAGATGAACAAACCCAAGTTTAGAGGTTTGAATGACTTAACTGAGGTCACGTGGTGTAAAGTGACAGTGACTGAGGTTTCTGATCCATCCGGCTCCAAAGCCCACTTTTTTTCCATATGGAGGAATCTCCCCAAAGAGGCAAGCTCGGTTCACCAGGACCGCGGAAAGATCTCTGGATTCCGGGTGTGAACGTGGAAAAATTAGCTAATAGACTGAACAAATAAACTGATCGTGGATACTCTAACACGTAAGGTTAGTTGCATGTGACAGAGTGGTACACAAGGATGAATTCCAACTTTCCCGCTTGGTTTTTGGCAGTTCCTTCCTGCAGGTGAGACAGGATAAGGCCTCACTCCTCCAGCTTCCTCTCCTCATCCTCCCAGGATGGCCTCCCCAGCCCTGCTCCTGGAACTGATGCAGCGGAAGGGGTCACCTACACAGGTCCCCGTGCCCCTGCAGGGGCCTGTGTCTAGTGCCACCTCGCATGCCTGGAGCCCAGGGCAGTGCCAGCCCGAGGGACAGGTGCACCCCTGGGCCCTGTTTTCCTGTTCATGCAGAACATAGTGCCTTCCAGAATCAAGCCCCATCTCTCTTTCTGGAGGTCACACAAGCTTGCTTTCTGTAGCTCAGATCCTACCGTTGAGGCTTTCTGCTTCAATGACCCACAGTTTAGCAGAACAGATTTCTAAAACTGCTGCTGTTTTAATCTCTGCCTTCAATTTGGTTGTCTGGAAAACTTCAAGGGGCTTCATCTGCAGCTGCAGAAGACGTTGCCCCGTGCACCCTTCACCCCTCAGCACCAGGGCAGGGAAGCCTGCAGCTGCAGAACTTCTGCCGTGAGCGTCCCTCATGACTGCGGGGGCAGGTACCCCATTTTCTTTGGTAGCTTTGTGTCTCTGTGGCGACATATCTCACCAGCCCAGATGCTGAGCTCAACCAAGCTGGCAGTCCTGTACCATGTAGTGGACTTATTTTAGTGGCACTAATGTAGCACTGTGACATTGGAGAGGCACTCTAGCACTTACTCATGATCCATTTACTTTTAGTTCATGCAAAATAATAGGTCTGGGGTGCTTGTTTTCTAATGCCCAGCACACTGAGTGCATCACAGGCTTAGCATGCTGACAGAGATACGGTGCAAAGAGGAGAGGTGCTGGTGACCTGTAGTAAAGGAGGATGCATGAGCGCTGTGGAATATGGCCCAGGGGTCAGACATCCTGGGCTGGGACCACTTACTTGTCCTGAGCCACCAAGATGAATAGCTCCTGAGACAGCCTTCCCAAGAATGAGGCGATGTGGCCTAGTCACCCATGTGCCTGATAGTGAGGACCCTGAATGCAAAAGTCAGTCTGTGTTGTTCAGATTTTCAGTGTTTAACATGGCAAACAGAATGAGCTCTAGTTTAGAAACGTTTCCATCTAAAACACTGATCGTTTTCCAAGGAAGATATAGTTATCCATACAATTTTGACTTAGCCCAATTCTACTTCCAGAAAGTTCAGAGAAAGAGCATTTGTGTGTTTGCATTTGATTGCAACCAGTAATTGTATTTTAACATTTGCTTATTTTAATGGAAGTCTGCTCTTTGATCCTGCTGAAGGGTGCGAACGAACAAAACATCAACTCCCACAACTCAAAAGCTTCTGGGGATGTAAGGCAGCAAGTAGGATACCAGCCAAGTTGGGGAACAGTGAGAAGGATTCCTTGCTCCTCCGAGAGCCAGAGACGCATGGGGCTCATACAGCTTCACTGTACCCTTGGTGTCCCTAAGAGTCCCAAGCTCCCTTGGGGTTGAGACTGCACCCAAGGGTCCCGGGCTGTCGTGCCCTCACACGATCAAAAGCTTCTGCTCTTCTAACCTCATTGAAAATGTTGATCAATTTCAAGATGAGTTTCAAAGACAGCTTGAAGGGCATCAAAGATGTGTGCAATTCAGTACAGAAACTTGGTCAACCTCTTCTCCATAGCTGTGAGCATCTCAGAAGATGTTTAAGGCACTAAAAGGCCAAAGTGCTTTTGAAATGGCAGATCTTAAAGAGTCTTATTTTCACAAGAAGCAAGTAAGCAAAAAGTTAGGTAGTTTGGGAACAAATGAGTGACTAAATGAAATATGCCCAAGAACAGAGCCCAGTCAGGAGTTAGGAGCAAGGGCAAGGGAGTGGCCATTGTCCTGGCCCCTGGCTCCCGTCCCATCTTCAGCACTGATGGGCTTGCGTTCTCATGAAAATGCTTCACGCTGGGAAGGTGACATTCATGCACATACATTATCTTTTTTGTCCTTCTTGTTTGTCAACCTATACTTTAAAGGAACTGGTTATTAAAGCATTATACAAACATGCAAAATATCTGAGAGAGAAAAAAGTGTTTCCATTAGGTAGGCGACATGTTAGTAAGGAATGCTTGGAGTCACTAGACACCTGACAAATGGTAAAAGATAATTTTAGTTACTTTCTTTTGGGAGAAGAGAAAGCAGGATTATCTAGAATATGTGTCATTGGGGGATATTTCCGAATTTTCTAATATTTAACATATTTACTGTCTTTTAAAAATAAGTAGAATAAGTAGTCCAATAGAATTGTCTAAACATTTAATTATTGCTTACAGACATTTTGTACTATTTTTGTGATTCACTGGTGTTCCTTGGAAAAGCTTATGCTAGGTCAGTATTTGTTTTTAGTGTCTTTTCTACCCCTGCATTCTTCTGAATTGCTCTCATCTCACCGAAGAAATTGTCTCAATCAGTTTTCTCACCGCTGAGCACAATACCTGACACCCGCAACTTAAAGGGGGAGAAGGTTATTGGGCCCACAGTTCATAGCAGTTTCATTGCATGTCGGCTGACTCCCAGGCAGGGCGGCGTGGCAGAGGGGCTGGCAGAGGAGAGCTGCTCACCGCACAGCAGACAGGAAGCAGAGAGCGAGGGAGGAGCCGGGGAAGGAGATAAAGCTTTCCAGGCCACGCCCCAGTGGCCCGCCTCTTCCAAGCAGATCCCCCTCCTAACAGCAATTCAGTTGAGCCCCCATAATCCAGTCACCTTCCCCAAACCTTGCCTTGTAAGAGCATGAGGTTTTGGGGAGACGGCCAGGTATAGCCCGTAACAGAAATCATAAGCGATTCTTATTGAGTGACTGACGTGTGAAGAAAGTGTACTCCTCGCAGGACATGACCGAGGGCTGTGGGGGTTATGTTTGCAGCTGAAATGTTTGAGACCTAAAACCGGGGAAGTCAAAACTACTGACAATTCTGACTAAAATGAACCACAGGAGTTTGAACTGAACCTGGAACAAGCAAAGAATAAAAGATTTTTTTTTTTCCATTCTAACCTTTTTTCTAAAGAGACTAGTCACATTATCTTTCAAGTGGAATCACATCACTTGCACAAATACCCGCAAGGCTGGTGCTGCTGGAGTGTGTTGAGTCACCCACCAGGAAGGTGAAACCACTCACCCCGAAGGCTACTTTCATGCCTTAATTTGTGGTGTCTTGGAATTATAACGAAACGGTGAAAATTATCCTTACAGATTTCTATTTTCAAATGGAAAAGGTTCTTATGCTTCTTAAACAACACTGAAATTTAATCTTAGTTTTGGTCACTTCTGCACAACTAGAAGTGTGCATGAGACAGAGCAGGTCACACTAAGGACCTCGCATTCTGAGCTCATGGCGTGGGAGGAAGAGCTGAGTGTGGGTCTCCCCTAAGATGAAAATATTTATTATCTATTATTAGTCACTTTAAAAATCAGTTACTGAAAAATAGCAAAATCTTCTAAAACGCCGAGTATGGGAAGAGTTGATCTCTGTTCTGGAATATAACAGTAAATGTTGGTTGTTATTACTAGGAGGGAATAAGACAATGCTTCCTGGGAGCCTTTGGAATACTTCATTGTTCTACAGTCTTAACATTTTTGTGCTTTTATTGCAATCCTTCAAATCAAGGCAAAAGTGTATGTTTTCATGAAAGAAAAATTTGTAACACAAAGTTAATATTGTTTTAATTTATTGCCTTCTAAGAAATAGATGAAGTAGATGATGAATGACAAAAATCTGCTACGTTAGCTACATGGCAGTAAGATGCCAGCTTTGTTGTTGTAAGATAAATACATGACCCAGAACACAGACTGTGGGATGGTTTGTGCTCAGTGTGTGCTCACTGTGGAAGATGCTGGTGAAACCTCCCGCCGTGGGCCAGGTGAGAGAGGGGAAGGGCTCAGATGCCCGCCACACACCTGACTTCGGCCTTGGTGAAGAGGCTTCTTCAGGAGAGAGTAAATGCTTCGAGGACATTGTCTGTGTGACTGGGCTGCATCTGCTCCGCTTTAACCGAGCAATGCTTCCCTGTGTTTCAGGATCTAGATTTCTCATCACATCCACGGGAGCCTTGTATATTAAAGATGCACAGAACGAGGACGGATTGTATAACTACCGCTGCATCACCCGGCACAGGTACACCGGAGAGACCAGGCAGAGTAACAGCGCGAGACTCTTTGTATCAGGTAAGAACCGATGGACGCTGCGTTTGCTGTTTCTGCATCTCCCGTCCTAGTGTGCTGGGAAAACCGCACCATTTGGGACTCAATGAAACTTTCAGGCTTTCATTTTCCAAAATATGTTACCAGTTGTAAATGTCTTTTAAACTAGTATCAGTAGACCATAATACAAATATAATATTCCAAATGAAGTCATTTCACGTTCTGTAGAACTCTCAGTTTCCTTAACCCAGTGAGGCTCCAGTTTGGAAGCCCTGCTTCCTTGCCCCAGCGAGAGAGCGGGCACCACCCTGCTTCCGACCCTGCGTCGCTCTGGGGAGAAGACAGTGATGAGAGTCACAATCTTGTTCCTCAAACCATACCTATTGCCACTGGGGAAACCACCGTCCCCATCTAAAGTTAGAAGAGTATTCCCATCCGCCCACCTCCTTCCAGGATTATTCTCAGTTGAAGAAGGAAATGAGTTAACTCCACTTTGCTAAACTTCTCAAGTACAAATCCCTTGAGAAAATATCAGTGTTTACATCATCACGAGTGCTAAACAGATGATCCACTCACAGGGATCACTTAGCACTTCACACTGTGTTTCAGGATGAGGAAATGTGCATCTCAGTACTAGAGGATTAAACGCAAAACATCTGACCTTTGTCTGCGTAGATTAAAAATGCAGAATTGCTCCACACACTGAATGCCATGCAAGGGTGCAGTAGTGGGATGAAACTGGCTAAAGGTTGTTTGCTATCAGTACCAGTCTCATTTTACTTGTAGTGAGGGGAGGAGAGGTGAAATGACTCCACTCGGGGTCATCGAGAACATCACTGTCTCCTACTGTCCTTGATGAATCCCGGCAGCATCACTCTTCTCAGTTCACATTCTCAGAAGAGCTAAACTCTTGCCTGTGTGTCCATGTGTAGCACAAATACACATCAGAATTAAGTGATTTTGCCTCTGAACTTGGAAGTATGTCTTCAGTTCTATCGTTACTTCCTCCCTGGTTTTATCCTGTCTCTCCTCTGAAGCCTGAATCACCAAATGAATGGCATTTGTCCTCTTAGCCCTTAGTGGCTTCAGTGACAGCACAGCGTCCCTCCCTCTTGTCCAGAACATCCTGGAAACAGTCTTGTTTACATGGAAGAAGAAATTCCTGATGACAGTGGAGACAGGAAAGAAGAATTTCAGGTGGAGGGATCTTGATGGGAAATTCATTTGTGGTCGGCAGCAGATAAGCATTTCTCCATGCAACAGATGAATTCAGGGTGGTGACCCAAGAGTCCATCTTCGGCTTCCTGCTGACCTTGTTTATTTCTGCTCTAAATCTTTCAGAACTGATTTCCAAATTTAACTCTTAGGGTGGAAAAGGCAAATTTATCTTCCTTAATCCAAGTCATTTGTTTGGTAGTGTTCTGGTGATGTGCCAGGAACTGAGCAGTAGCTCTAAGCATGGGGTCGCCTTGGAAGCCCTCAAAGCACTGAGATTGCTGAGTGACCCGGGCGAGGCAGCGGTGAGGAGATGAGTGTGGCTGGGTCCCTGGGGTGGGAACGTCCCACGCTGCAGCGCCTGCAGAGGAGAAGCGAGTGACAGGACACAGGAGGGTGAAGGCCCAGGAGAGGACACAGGAGGTGATGGTGACTTGTGTGGGAGTCTACTCCATGTGCTTAATAACTCATTTTTATTCCTGACATTAATTTTAATAAAGCACTTGAGGAAGAAAACTGTTAATGTTAAAAGAAGAGACCACAGACGCTGAGAGCTGACTGCTATTGGAACAGGCTAAGCTTTGAGGGAAAAGAAATGAATTTCCATTTAGATTGAAATTTATTTTAAACTACACACATGGAGTTGACGTTATGGTGGAAGCATGTCAGTAGCAAGGTTTTCAGTAATGCCAAATTTCTCCTGGAATTAAAACGGACAAAATAGAGTGGCCAAAGAAAAAGCTGGCAAGAAAAACAGGTGCTGGGGGATTCTCGGCAGCTCTAGAGCCCAGGTGGGTGCGGACAGATGCTGAGAAGGATGGACCAGCAGAGTGGGAAGCAGAGAGCAGACCTGCGGGACTGGGAGGGGACGGCCCTGGGACTAAACTGCAGTAGCGGGATCGGGACACAGCGGCAGGTGTTCGTCCCCAGAAGTGGAAGAGCCTCTCAGGAGTGAACACCCGGGTAACCGTGTGTTAGATCTCCCTGGCCTCAGCAGAACCGCATGAGTGAAGACGAGGCTGAGAGGCTATGAGAGTCCTTGGCAAGACTTCTGTGGTCTCACGAGTGCCCCAAAGGGGTCTTCCCAGGGACAGGGACCCCTCGGGGACTTCTGGATCCGGGAAGTGAATTGTGCCCAAGTGGGCTACTAAGAGGAACAGTGGGAGAGAAGTGGCAGGAGGAGCGCTGGAGGACTCTGTCCTGGGAGAGAGGTGAACTGTAACGTGAGAGGGGAGAGTCCTGTCTCAGGACTCAGTGACAGCAGCCCTGGGAAGCGTGGCTAGATGTGGAAGCCTCTCTGACTAGGGCAAGCTGAGAAACCGGCTAACATCAGAGTCCTTCAGGGTGACGTCCAGGAAGGCTTATCATGTCACCATCTCAGGCAGAAAGTCAATTAAGGTTCTCATTGCAAAATGGAGCCAAAGTGACAGAAGTTTCAAGCCCATGCCACAGTGTCACAAGAAAAAAGCTGAAAATCAGCAAAAACAATGTTTTGACCATGGGAAGTAACTAAACAAAATGTGAACACAAATCATATGAAAACTGTAACTTACTGTTGGAAAATGATTCTAGCCTTGAAATAGCATTGTAAGTCAGAAATAAAATAATGCAGGAATAAAATGGCTAGACAAGACTGTGTGAAACGAGAGATGTCGTAATTTAGCAACGAGTTACAAAAAATGAAATGTTACAAAATTAAAATAAAATTAGAAGGAACACATTGGAAATTCACAGCAGAAAACACAGTATGAGAACTAAATTCTAGTAAGAAAACACATGCAGAAAATCAAACATATAGTAGAAAGGAGTAGTGGGAGAATATAGTATACAGATATCAGGCAAAGATGGTGAAACACGTGTATAATTAGAGTTGCTTAAAAAAAAATAAAATAGACCAATAATTCAAGAAATAGTCCTGTAATTAAAGGACGCACAAGTACAATATGTTGAAGTGATACTCTTTTACCTGCACAATGGCCCCAGAACAATCAGTATGCAACAAATTTTAATAAAACTTACAAAATATAAAGAGGAAGAAGACAGAAAATCATTTCAGCATCCAGGGATTAAATTCAAGTGACTTCTAAAGGAAAATAGGAGGTATGGTATAAAATAAAGAACAGACAAAAAGAAGAGTAAAAGTAATAAACATGTTTCCTTAAAAAACCAATAAAACAGACAAACTGACCTAATTTTGTAAAGATTGGTGTTAATTTCTGTATTAGGACTAGGTTAATTAGACCAATCATTCTTTCTTCAAGGACAGCTAAAAAGGTTGGTTAAATTAAAAAAAAAAACAACAAGATACCTCCTAACAATTTGAAGTTGGTAGGAGCTAATATGAAAAATTATAGGGCCAGAATCCAGGAAAAATAAAAAGCCACAAGAAGTAAGTGTGGCCTGGAAGGCTGCATTTCCAAGGAGGGTAATCTGGAGGAGAACGGAGAGATGGAGAGCCGGGAAGTCCCTCGGGGGCCTGGGAAGGTCGGGAGGGCGAGCGCTGCCTGGGCGACCTGCCAAGGGGGCAGCAGGAACAGTGTGTGCCCGGCGATGCCCGCCGGTGGACTCCGGGGACAGGAGAGCGCCGAGCAGGGCTGAGCTCACGGTGCGGAGGCACGGCTCCTCTCCGACTCTGCTGTGGGTCAGGACGTCCTCGGATTACTAACCCTGCAGTGACAGCTTTTGCTTTGATTGTGTAAGAAAACTACTTTCATTAGGAGTGCACGGAAGTGAAAGGGTGGTCAGGTTTCATGCTTTCTGCAGTTTGACACTAGCACCATACACCCAAAATGAAGTGAGACTATAGAGAAATGCACCTGCAGACAGACGGAGGTGGGAACATGTTGCTGTGTTTCATCTGAGTGACGCATTTGTGGGCTGCATACAATGAAACCCAACTTTTATGTAATAGAAAGTTTGAAGGCAGTGGATGGAAATGAAAGCCGGTTTGGCTGTGAATTTTGTATGTGACCACAGGTTCCCAAAGGGCCTGTCTGGAGCCCTGCTAAATGGGTTCTTAAGATGTGAAATAAGTGGCCCGTTCCTGTTTTGTAAAGCAACTTAATTGAGCTATAGTTCGGCAACATAAGCTCCACTCATTTTAACTACGAAATGCAATAATTTTAGTGCAAACCCTTACTGCACTGGTACACGTCTGTAGTCCCAGCTACTCAGGAGGCTGAGGCAGGCAGTCACTGAGCCCAGGAGTTCAGGGTCAGCCTGGGCAACATAGCAAGACCCTGTCGCTTAAAATAACAATAATACAATTTTAATACATTTAGAAACTTGTGCAAGCATCAGGGTAATTTTAGAATGTTTCCATCACCAAAAGCAAGATTTCTCCCACTCATTGTAATCAAGTCCAATTCTTGCCTCCAGCATTAGGCTATGACTGATCTATTTCTACAGATCCATACTCTGTCTCTTTTGTATACTTTGGGCGCTGCAGCATGTGGGTCTTGTGGCTGAGTCCTGTTGTTTAATTGATCTTTCGAGGTCCGCGCCTCCTGCCACTTGCATCGTGGCTCTCTCTTCTGACTCCTGCCCCTTGCTCACCTGTTCACTTTATGGTGGACATTTGAGTTGTTCACTTTTGGATCGCACAGTGATTCTGCTGTGAACATTTGGGTAGGCATTTTGAATGAACGTGTGTTTTCATTTGTCTGGGGTAGAAGCCTGAGGGTTGAATGGGGGGGGCGGTTATGGTAAACTGAAGTTTAACATTTTAGGGAAGTAGCAAACCATTTTCTAAATTGGATGCACCTTTTCACATCCCACCAACAATGCGTGATTCTAGTTTCTCCACATCCTCAGCAGCACTAAATATTATTTGTTTTTATTATCAGCATTCTACAAGGTGAGCAGTGCTATGTCATTGTGATTTTCATGGAAATTAAATTTATTTTTTAACCGATGCTGAAAACAGGAAAACTGTATTACTTATGGAGTGCCGTGTGGTAGTCTATACATGTACATGTTCATAATATTAAAATCAGGTTAAACACACATCTCCTCAAATATTGATCATTTCTTGCAGTGAAACATTCAAATTCTTTCCTTCCACCCTTTTGAAATACAGAGTATATTACCATAGTCACCTCACTGCACAACCCCGCATCAGAACTGCCTGCTCCCCTCTAACTGTACCTTTGTACCCACTGACCAGTCTTTCTCCTTATTGCCCTTCTCTCTACTCTCCCAGCCTCCAGCAACCACGACTCTACTCCCAACTTCTAGGAGATCAACATTTTTAATATTCCACATTTGAGCAAGATTAAATGGTACTTGTCTTTCTGTGCATGGATTACTTAACACAGTGATCTCCAGTTCCATGCATAAAGTCACCAGTGACAGAGTTTCTCCTTTTCCTGGCTGAACAGTGTTCCACAGTGTGTACATACCACATCTTCTGTTTCCATCCATCAGTTGATGGACACTTCAGTTGTTTCCATTTCTTAGCTGTTGTGAAGAATAAGCGTGGGACTGCAGATGTCTGGTCAACATACTGATTTCATTTCCTTTAGATATTTACTCTGGAGTATGATGTTGGATTATATGGTAGTTCTGGCTTTTAATTTTTTGATGAATCTCCGTACTGTTTCCCATGATGACTGGACTTAGATAGATAGACAGACAGACAGATGCAGTGAAAGAATTACCACAATTAAGTTAAACCTCCTACCCACCACCTTTCCTCACGTACTTACTGTGTCTGGGTGCTGAGAATATCTAAGCTCTACCATCTTTACAATTCAAATATACAATACAGTATCATTAACTGTGGACATTACACATGCTACACTAGCTCTCTAATACTGATCTACCCTGCGTAACTGAAACTTTGTACCCTCTACCTGCCATATGATCTTACAATCCCAATTCTGGGTATAGACTCGAGGGAAACAAATTCAGCATTTCAGAGAGATATCTACACTGCGAGGTTCATTGCAGCACTGCTGGCGGTGACCAAGATCTGTAAACAACCTGAGCTTCCATGGATGGTAAAGAAAAGCCACATCACACACGAGGGCTGTGTGAGGAGTGACCATCTGGAAGCTGCTGCTTTGTGGGAGCCGTTTACGTTTCCCACCCTTGGCTAGTGGTTTCCGGGCTCTGCTGTCTCCACAGACGCATCCCCCCAGGGGACCCTTCCGTGTAGATCATGCTCAGAGCCCCCTAGTACCCTCCACCTACCACACACACCTTCACTCTCCCTGTTGTGCCATCTTCTTGCACTTACCACACGGTAAATTCACTGTATGTGTTCACTTGTACACTGCGTATCCAGGCCTGTGTGCCCTGTACACCGCCTGGTGTGTCCACCTGCACTCTCCCTGTCCCTGCACGCCCACCTGCTGGAGGACAAGAGGAAGCTCAGGAGGGCGGCGCCCACCTCCTGCCTTGCTCAGCACAGTCTCCAGTGCCCGCTCTGTTCTGAACGTGGGGGGCCAAATATTTATTATGTTTTAGTTTTTGAAAGCAGCCATGCTCCCGGGGGTGCAGTGCTATCCCACTGTAGTTTTGATGTGCATTTCCCTGGTGGTTGAGGGTGGTGAGCGTTTCTTCACGTGTCTTTTGGCCATTAGCATTTCCTCTTCTGACATGCGTCTCTTCGGGTCATTTGCCCGGTTGCAGCCCGATGCTTCTTGGTGGTAGCTGTTGTCGTCAGAGTCCCTCATACGTTCTGGTGCCAGCACTCTGTCAGATGAGTGCCTGGCAGCTGTTTCCTTCCCAGCAGAGAGAATGTGGAAAGGGGGCTCGCCAACGGGTGTTGTAGGACCATAAACTTTGACAACCCTCACGGGGGCAATATGGAGTTTCCTCAAAAGACTGAAAATAGATCTACCCTGTGATCTAGCTATCTCAGCTCTGGGTACAGGTCTGCAGGAGATGAAATCAGCAGAGCAGAGAGATACCTGCATGCCAGTATGTTCGTAATAGCTGAGAGATGGACTCGGTTTATATGCCCATCAGTGGGTAAATGAGTACAGAAAATGCCAGATAGATGGATGGATTGAAATAGGTAGATAGATAATTTGTCATTTATAGCAACATGCATAGAACGGGAGGACATTATGTTAAGCGAAATAAGTCAGACACAGGAACAAGCGCTCTCCTGTTCTGTCTCATGTGAAAGTCAAAAAAGAGAAAGTCTTCCTGACTGTAGAATGGCGATCATTAGAGCGTGTGAAAGGGGGAGCTGGTGATGGGGAGGCTGGATGCGGTCAGCGCATGCCTTATGTGTGTATTGAAAGATTACGCTGAACCCCGTTAAGATGTACACTTAATACATTCATGGAAAATAAGACAAAGTGCAAAATTTTTTGAGATGAATAAGTGAAACTTATTCAAATACAGTAGCTATAGTAAAGCTCTTTTTCTTATGAAATAGCTTTTACTAACTTTAAACAACTACCTCTTCCACAAGGGGATGTCGGGTGTCCACTTCTGGCCCCAGCAGGCCAGCCTGCTGATTCTGGATATTTCAGTTATTTACAAGTAAGCAGGAGCTCGGACGGGTGTGCAACCTTCAACAGATTCTGGGCGGAAAGACTTCGTATCATTAGGGCTTTCTTCCCTATCCCCATACAAACCGTAAAGATCCGCATCAAAAGGTGGGGCGACGTGCAGGGTTTAGAGATGCATGCAGCCGGGGGTTCCGGGTGACCCTTGCGCCTCTCAGTCGCAGCCTCTGAGAGTTTCGCTTCCTCCCGCAGACCCAGCGAACTCAGCCCCATCCATCCTGGACGGGTTTGAGCACCGCAAAGCCATGGCAGGGCAGCGGGTAGAGCTGCCTTGCAAAGCCCTCGGGCACCCTGAGCCCGACTACCGCTGGCTGAAGGACAACGCGCCCTTGGAGCTCTCGGGGAGGTTCCAGAAGACGCTGACCGGGCTGCTCGTGGAGAGCGCCCGCCCCTCCGACTCAGGCAGCTACGTGTGCGAAGTGTCCAACCGCTACGGGACTGCGAAGGTGATTGGCCGCCTGTACGTGAAACGTAAGTTGGACGGTCCCTGGCCTCCTGCAGTGGGTGCTCCAGAAAGGCACTTAAAGTCAGAGTTCATACCCTGAGGTTTTTATTATGCTGCAGAACTACTGCATTTTCAAGAGGACACCCCTAGAAGGACACCCCAGAGGACACCCCCAGAGGACACCCCCAGAGGACACCCCTAGAGGACACTCAATGGGGAAGCATTTTCCTGCCTTGATTTGTTTTCCTGCCCGACGTCTGTTTGTGGAATAGCCTCTTCAGGGTCAAGTACAGTGACAGCACTAGTGTGGACAGCTGTGTAGACCGCCTAAAAGAATACACTTAAATGAAATTTCCCATGACGAATCCTGTACGTTGCACTCACATGTGCCCAGGCCGGGGTTCAGGAATGAAGGACAGTGTCTACATGCTGTGCCTCGTCATACAGCTGAGGAAATTATTCCCATAGGTTTAGAAATTTGTTTGAAACACCGTTCACATCTCCTTGTTGTCTGTCAGATAAACTTGTATCTGAGGTTAGTATCAGAGTCACCTCATGGAAAATCCATCTGGTCATATTTCCAATTGCTTTGCTTCCAAAACACAAGGCCAAGCCCTGCTAAAAGTAACTTCTTTCCGACCCCTGTGACAAACCCACTGTGTTCCTGTTTGCAAGTCATTACTTAGGCTGCTCTCTCTACATGCAAGATTCCACTCCGAAGCGTCCAGTGTGAGGCGCCGCCCCCAGAGACATGCTCCTCTCTGTTCTCAGCTCCAGTCCTGAGCCCCCTCTTCCTCCCTCTGCCCTTCCCTCCCACCCTCTCTAGCCCCACTCTTCCTTCCTTCTCCCTCTCTCCCTCCCTTTTCCTCTCTCACTCTCTCCCAAGCCTTTGGCAGAGTGTCTGCATTTGAAAGCCTGTTTGTTTATCCTCAGCCTTGGCCGGCTGTAGCTGGGTGTGCTGCCCTGTCTGATCTTCCTGCCTCCTCTTAGAGAAGAGCTCTATGTTGGGGACATATATCCCGACAGCAGCCTCGTTTTCTCAGGCCTCGGTGGCCCACAGTGAGCCCCATGCAGGATGGGCGTGAATATGTATGTCTGAGACTAGATGAGGGTCAGCCTCCGTCTTACCTTGGGACAAGGCAAATATATGTTCAAGTATCCGTGTCCTTTTTGGTAACCAGCACACTGTACTTCTTAGTGTCGGGGTCAGCACCACCATCCACACATGTACTCCCTGAGAAAGCAGCTGCCAACACTGGTCTAGTTGTTACCAACTGGAACATAGCAAGAAGGCCCAAGAAAACAGATAGTAAAGAGGGTGTCCCCCGAAATGGTGCACTATAAAAGCATTCTGACCTGAGAATCTACCAAAAGTCCCACATGTAGCGGAGGTGATACCTAATGATAGTTTTGCCTCCTTTTCCTCTCTCCTGTCCTTCTGCAGAGCCTCTGAAAGCCACCATCAGTCCCAGGAAGGTTAAAAGCAGCGTGGGCAGCCAGGTTTCCCTGTCCTGCAGCGTGACGGGAACTGAGGACCAGGAGCTGTCCTGGTACCGGAATGGTGAAATCCTCAACCCGGGGAGAAACGTGAGGATCATGGGGATCAACCACGAAAACCTGATCATGGATCACATGGCCAAGAGTGACGGGGGCGCGTACCAGTGCTTCGTGCGCAGGGACAAGCTGTCTGCTCAAGACTATGTGCAGGTGGTGCTCGAAGGTCAGTGGGCGCGGCAGGGCTGCCCGACCATGTGGGAGCTCATGGGAAGGAGCCCCAGTTTGGCAGGTTAGGTCAGGCAGAGAGCGAGCAGTCTGATGAGAATTCAAGGGCCTCATGCTAGAAGTCACGTGAATGTTGGCCACTCATGTTAAGGGTCACTCGTGCAGATAGAAACACCAGACACTTGACGCTTAGGGCTTGTTGACGTTCCTCGTCCTCCAGACCAGAGCTTCTCAGTGATGCCCGTTTAGTGGCTGTTGTCTGTATCACAGACGCTTCTTGCCGCAGTGTCTCTGACCTCCTCTGCCCACTAGAGGCCAGTAGCTCCCCTGCCCTGTTGTGGCCACCGAACACATATCTAGACATTACCTGTGTCCCCCGAGTGAGGGCAGGAAGGGATGCACCCATTGTCGAGAAGCACAACTGTAGACTCGAATTTCAATACCGTATGGTGGAGTGAAGGAAACAGGGCTCTGCTCGGTGCAGGGGCATCCACTCGGGGGCAGATATTCAGAGATTTCGGTAACTGGAGAGAGGAGGGGTTGTCTTGTGGCACAAACACAGGCTCGTGGTATGTTTTATCATTTGCCTTTCTTAACTGGCTGCTGCATATTTAAAGCTTCTAGCTTACCATTCAACCAGGGAAAGACATGACAGGTAACATTTAAGGAAGACATGTATTTGTCACCAGATGATTGAACTAGCTTCCATCTGTGTATTTGTGTGTCTTGTTGGAAATACTGTCATTAGATAAAATTTAGCATTCATCTGTTATCGACCTATTAAAGTAATGAAATGACTTTCTTATAGTCCAAAGCCAGAATAAATACAATCCAGTAATGTATAAAAGTAAGTTTAAATATGTGTTAATGCTAAGTGAGTATTTTTCTTCCTGCTTTTTTAACCTTAGCTAATTTTTAGGAAGCAGCTGGCTTAGCAAGAGATTCCTGTCTTGACTCAAGCATTTTGTTGCAGGTGGTGAGGGTTTCGAAGCAGAGGTGAAATTAGCTGAAGGCATAGTGCTCAGATCAAATGCCTGGCCCTGCACTGCACATGATAATTAAGTATAGAAAGTGATTAATTTTCACAGAGCCAGGTCACTAATGACGATGCACTCCAGTCCCTACCAAATCACTATTTTTAGGTTCTTAGTAGGGAAAGGAGAGATCACCTGTCTGCGCCCATTGCCTCGGCAACCATCTGGTGTCTCTGATGACTAAGAAAATTAAAGAGCACATTTGATGATCCCTAATGGTGCTGAGAGGTTCAGGTTAGCAAGGAGTGACAGCCAGGAAGATTTCAAAGACACTCGGGTCTCGGCTTTCACCTCCAGAGAAGCCATCACTTAAACAAAAAGAGGGGGCAGGGGCCACACAGAGCACACTCTCCAATTTATTTGTCGCTTGTCAGTTTCCATTCAGGATGAGAAGCTTCGCTTCATTTTTCTCCCCTCTGAGAGATGACAGTACTAATGTAGCAAAAGACAGCAGGATTGGAATTACAAATAAGTACCTCGTACCTGCTGGAAAGCTGTGTCTAACTAGCATCTTCTGAGGAAGTCACCCATTGTCCTCACTGAAATGGCTGTAGCTGAAAATAAAATGGTAAAAATCCATGGTGCTGTGCCGGATATGTGACCACGGAGAGAACGGGGCTCTGAGGGTGTCTTCCAGGGGCTGCATAAACTGGCTCTGCACATTCTGGGTGCAAGACAAAACCAGAGTACTTGGAAAACGGAATAAAAAATCACTAGGTTCAGTTCTGGAGATGATCATAGGAGCCATCTGACTCACCCCCAAGCACATTGAAGTTATGAACACTGAGAAGACAAAGGCTACATGAGAGATTCTGTAAGCTGACGGAGGGATCTGAGCCAGGAGAGAAAGGGAGGCTTGCGATGGCCACACTGACATCACTCCTCCCGGGACAAAGCTCAGGCCAGGCAGTGCGGGAAGAAAAGCAGGAAGTCTCACGGGGTGTAGGCGAGAGATGACAGGGCTACGCCGCCAGAGCACCGTACCCTGCAGGGCGGAGGCCCCAGGAAAGGAGGGAGGAGCGTGGAGAGCCCCCGAGCCGCTGATGCCTGCGCTGCAGAAATGTGGGGGGCATCCGAGTCTCCAGGAGGAAGACACCAGGACGTGTTAAAACTGCACCAAGAACAAAGGGACAGACAACAGGGCCCAGCGGCCAGCTACCAAAACACAAAGCGCCCCACAGAAAAGCCGCAGAGCAGCCAACTGTTAGCAGCAGCGGAGAAGGGCTTCGTGGTGTCCAGCAGTTTACAGGAAACACGGATGGAATGAGTGGCTGTACCAGAAGCGGATTCTGTAAAGTAAAGCAGGAAATGAAAACAGTGCTGTACTGGCTGCCATGCAGCACTGGAGAAGGAAAGAAAGGACCAGTGAGCTTCGAGGTGATGGAACGAAATCATCCAGCTGAAACAGGGAGAGGAAGATGCCTGCAGAGGACGGTGAGCGCCTCGGGGATGGGTGGGAACTCATCAGCAGATACAGTCAGAGGTCCAGAAAACTGGAGGTGGAGATGGAGAGTAAAACAGTCTTGGAAGAAATAATGCCACCATTTCCTCAAATTTGATATCAAAAATAAAGTTCCAGATCTAAAAACACTCAGAAAAACCTCATGAAACAAATACAAAGAAAATGACACCCGGG
>PVJO010028205.1:0-18498 GCA_004026905.1 Hystrix cristata
ACCATTGTACTAAGAGTAATAACTGAGTTAAACAACTGGAAAATGTGGTTAAAACTGAATATAGACCCCTGTCTCAGAAAAGAACAATATAGATACATTTTTAATAACATAGTGCTGGCCATTTCGATCTTAGTATTTGTTGACACAAGTAATTCAGACATAAGGTCTTAAGCTAACAAAGTATAAAGCTATAAGTAGAACCCTTATTTCACAAGGTGTCCTCTGATATCATGGGGGACAGGGGTCACTAGTTACCAGTTGGTAGGGATGACAGATCTTACTTGCTTTCCTGTAACACCATACTGGCCTCGGGATGAGACACTGGACCTCAAGGGGTGGAAGTCTAGACACACTCAGCTTTGGCTGGCACTGACAGGCATGGGGGAGAGTCACAGGACTTTGCGTAGTGTTAGCTGGAGTAGAGTAGTTATTGTCTGCAAATTTTCTGTCTTACAGAGAGGGAGCACCTTGTTTCTTCTTTAGGGAGAGAGGAGGCGGGGAGGACTTTTGCTGAGACTTCTTTGTACCCATTGGTATTTTGGGGTTGGTAGCTTCTTCATGCCACACCTGGGATATATAGGACCAAAGAAGACCCAGGAAACAAAACAGTGTGTCATTCTGTGAATCCCAAGGTCCCTAGCCACTCTCCCTTTTCTTTGTTTTATAATGTCTAGATTTTGTATTTGCACTTATAGAGAGAAATAAGAATATCTATCCTGTATTCTCAGAACCATCAGTCTTCCTACACAAAATTTTAATATTTATCTACAAGAAAAGCATTTAGCTTTCAATATAATTTATACAATGAAGGTAATAAAGAGAAGGTGAGATATACATCAGGACAGGCTTTTCAGAGCATTGGGCTGAGGCTCTAAAGAGAAACACAGTTTTTCAGAATGCCTTGCCACACTATCCATGAGACGCGGCACGAATGCTAAATTTGTCCATATTTCCGATAAGTACCAAGGATTACAGAAAGAGTTTAGAAGAGTTCTGACTCTCTTTCTGACACCAATTGTGATTCTACAAACGAAAACCATTTTGTTGAAGGGTCTAGTTAACCCTAAGCCACTAGTGAAGCCCTGTGCAGGTCACTGAGTACTTAAAGCTTCTGTCTCAGTTCCTTGAAAAGGTGGCCAAATTCTGTTGCTCTCAGAAAAGCGAACAAGGGTATTGTCTGCTGAGTCTGTGTTTTATCCAAAGTGAATTTCTATAGAAGTGAGCATCTTTTCTCTAGCCTTATTTTATTTTTGTTGTAAAAATATTTGATACCATTTATGGGACATTCTGGTTTTCATCCAATAAATATTTCACAAGACATTTTAATAGCCTTGTAAAGAGACAACAGTATCTATTCTGGATTGTGAGAAGCAGTTCTAGCTCTTGGGTCAGCCTTCAGCATCACAGCTCATCAGCAGCACATTGCTCCTCCCTCCAGTTGGGACACATTGCTGCCCATTCATCTAAGCTCCAATATGAGGCAAAGTGTGAGGCACTGCATCTGCGCAGGCTCTAAAATGCCCGCACTCAGACATGCTTAATTAATAACCATGACAAAACAGAGCCTTGGACCTGCAGGCTGTTCCCTACAGACTTCTCAGATTGGGATCCTGATGGAAGCCTGGGGATAAAGTTGCTGTTTAATAGATGGACGGATGAATACATAGATAGGAGGATAATGTGGGTCTATGTATAATTTATGAATATGGAAATTTCCTGTAAAGATGGTATATTTAGACCATAGCAAAATCTTAAATGTTTTGAAATGTATAATAAGTTAAACCATGTGCTTCCTATAATCCTGAAAACCGGCTACTTTCTGTTATTTTGACAAGCTAGTTTATGGTTTTATTTCTCAAATCTAAGCACAAGTTATTGTAGACAGGAAGTATTGAGAAAAAGCTGCAATAATTTCCATTTTTTCTTTTTTTCTTTTGGCCTCATTTTCTGTGTCCTTCACTTTGTCTATTGATCCAACTTCTAAGGTTAATAATGTTTAAGAAATGAAAAAGAAAAAAAGGAAATTCAATGCTATCAACCTCAGTATTTAAAAACATGCCTCTTAAAAAATACTAGAGTCATGAAATTGTTAGACTCTAAGAGTCCAGGTATGCAAAATCTAGGTATCCGGAATCATTTCCACTCTTAAATACAGTCTTAAAGACATAGTCCTTCTGCTGAGGAATTTTCTTGATTATTTTGATCTAAGAGGACCTTAGCCTACTTCAGTTTTTCCTTCCTCCCAACTCTTTCTTCCTACCTTGTGCAGGTGATATTTTTCACTCCTATCTGAGATGTCTACCATTGGTGTTCATGTGTTATTTCCCTGCTAGATCATGAGCTACCAGGGACTGATTCTTTCTAGTCCTTCCACAATGCTTTGTACACAGAAGCGCCAAGTATTGGTTGGACAAACCTGTAAACAGTTTATGTGAATCAGATCCAAAAGACACTCAGTCTTTTAGATATGCTATCGCTGAATTTTAACACATTTTTAACACATTATGTTCATTAATGTTTTATATTCATCAACCTTCATTGGGCAATTAACAAAGGGAATTAACTGAGTATTCCAAAAGTCTCTTGAAATAGAATGAAAACCCAAGATTCTTGATTATTTTCAATATTTACAAAAACAAAACCTCTCAATACTACATTGAATCTAGGAACAAACAAAAAAAATTCTATTAAAATCAGTTTTTTAACCTAATGTGTGACATTGTGGTACTAAAATAATAAAATCATTTGTTTCTTATCCCTGAGTCCAAGTCCATTTGTGTAGTGATTAAGGAACATAACCAACTGTAGTGTAATTAAAAGTTGTATTATTTATATCAGTGTTGCCCAGTGGAAACTTTGGTTGACAAAATATCCACCAAAATGTCCATGTTCTACTATTTGAAACCTATGAATATATTGCCTTACATGGCAAAAGGATTTTGCAGATGTGATTAAGTTAACAATCTTAAAATAGGGAGATTAAATAGGGAGATTATGCTGAATTATTTGGATGAGCAAAATATAATCATGAGGGTTTTATAAGGAGAGAGGTAGGGACAGACTAAGAAGAGGAAATACCATAATAGAAGTAAAGATGTGTGTGTGTGTGTGTGTGTGTGTGTGTGCGTGTGTGCCTTGTGCATGTATATGTATGTATGTGGGAGTGTTAAAAAGACAGAGATTTCAACATACTCTGTTGGCTCAGGAGACAGAAGCAGGCACCAAAAGCCAAAGAACAAAAGTGACTTCAAAAAGTTGGGAAAAGAAAGAAAATGATCTTTCTTAGATCCCTCTGTATCTTGATTATGTAAAGACTTGTAGCTTCACAACAGTAAGATGGTAAATTCGTGTTGTTTTAAACCACTAAATTTATGATAATCTGTTATAGAAGCAACAGGAAACTACTCGGAAAACATAATGTGAATACACAAATACTAGCCACATAAGGAATTAAAAATTTTCTAGTAGCCACATTGTACGAAATAAAAAATAAAAAATGAGATTAATTTTAACAATATATATTATTTAATGCAATATGTGCCAAATATTATTTTGACAATCAAATTTTAAAATTTAAGTTTATTATATATACTTTTTTGTTACTAAGTTTTCAAAATCGCACGTGCACCTCCATTTGGACTAGACACATTTCAATCATTCAACTGTCACCTGTGACTAGTGGTTACTGTACTGGGTAGCTCAGATTTAGATTATGTATTCATGCGCAATCCATTTTGCTTCAGTCTTTTAAGTCTGCAATGTCTGTCATGACAACACCAGTATCACCTAAGAGTTTGTTAGATAAAATCTCAGCAGTACCTATGGAAGCGGACTTTACATTTCAACAAAAACTCCTGAGTGATTCATATGCCCATTAAATTTTGAGAAGCACTGCTCTAGATATTGGATAAAACTACTTTTATTTGCATTATTCATATAAAAGTTGCTGATGTATTTTGTTTCAACCACCTTTCTCAAATGATCAGTACTTTCTGGTGATTTTTTGCAAAACTTTAACCACTTACAGGAAAATCCAGGATTTTCTGTGGAAGATTCTGCTGTTCATCTGGTCCTTCACCGTGAAAGACTACTAATGTGGTAACTTGGTCTCCTTTTCAGCTATCTTCAAGGTAGAATGGTGAATGAGTCCATTAAAAATGTGCTACCCCTCACTGAGTAGATATGCAGCTATACATGAGAACACATGAAGAAATCATCCATTTTTCCATAATAGGGGAGACAGTCCATGAGAAATGTCTGCTACAGTTGCATCTTTCCAACCCTACTCCTCAGACGTAAACATAAAAGTAAACTGCAATGATGTGTTGGCTAATATGGCTATAACTTTCTTAAGTTTAACCAGCACTATTTTACTGGAATTTTGTGATACTCATAGTTTGAGATGAGTGGCTCATCAGCATACTGAACAAGGTAGATCTGAGTGCCCAGAAATGTTAGAATTATTTGACAGAATTAGTGCCATTTAAAACCTCAAGTGAACTTCAGAAACAAGGCAAGATAAAGACAGCAGGATGTCAATTTATTGGGTTCACACTTCATCCTTTGTCTGATGATTTGTCTATCTATTTATAAATCTGTTTTTTGCTCCTTTGGTTAAGGGGAGAAGGAGTTGGTAAATTAATCCTTAGCTGACAGACATAAGCGTATTCTGTAGTACTTTTAATATATGAAAAGTACATTAGCAGAATTAAAATTTTTTAATGATATACTCATGACAACAGAAAAGTCCGAGGCATTTAAAAATTATAATGAAAAAATACAGAGCTCTGTTTTTGGCAATATTGCAGCTCAGATTTTACAGGAGTACCTTTCAGCTACAAAGCATTTCCACGTGCTGAGTGAAATGCAAGAAATATTTTCTCAACTGTGAGATCACAGGAATATAAGGGAAACCCCAGGACAAAACCAAAACAAGCAAATGAACAAACAAACCACAAACAATAACTGGATACAGAAAAAGCCTAGCCTGGTCTCAGGGTGTTTCCCTGTCTTAGTAAGTCAGAGTCCATGCTTCCTGTTGAATGCAATTTGGGTAAGTAGAGGAAAAGGAGGCAAGGTGTTGGGCCCACTCTAATTTAACTGTTAAACAAACCTCCTTTATAAAGCCAAGATCGCAGAAAGTTCACACTTTGAAGAAAGAATAGATTAAAAACTTCTGTCCAAATGGAAAAAAGATGTAACAAAGTCTGTAATAGGAATATTAAATGGAGAAAAGAGTGAGAATGGTGGAGAATTCCCTTTTGAAAAGATAACCGGTTCAAATAAGGAACAACAACAAATTTCAAGCAGATAAATAATAATGAATCCACATGTAGTCACACTGAAGTGTAACTGCAGAATATATAAGACCAAGGAAAAGACCAAGAAAGAGGAAAGACCAAATCCAAGTAGAAAAGATGGATACTGAAAAAGAAATAAGGCTGGGCATGTGGCTCAGTGTTAGAGTGCTTGCCCAACATATATGAGGTCCTGTGTTTAATATTCAAAACCATAAAATAAATAAATACAAAATAAAATGAAAATAAATGGAATAATAATTAGATGTATAATTCTTGAGAGTAAACAGAGGATCTTCAGGACTGTGTTGAGACTTTTATAATAAATGCTAAGAAAAAATATGTCAGTTTACCATTAAAAATTGCTGTAGGTGGTGGTGATAAGCTACAGTCACCTACAATTTGAGTTGCAGTAAGAGCTCTCATTTCATTGGGTTTTTGTTTTGTTTTGCTTTGTTTTGTTTTTTGTTTTGGCTTTTTTTGGTGCCAGGGATCAAACTCAGGGCCTTTTGCTTGCTAAGCAAGCACTCTAACCACTGAGGTAAATCCCCAGCCCTGTTTCATTGTTTTTAAATAATGTTTCAAGGTGAAAGTGAGGAGGCTCATCTAGAAAAATAAAGTAAAAAAAAAGTTTTCAGTAAACAACAAAAAATTTGCTGTAAAAGTGATTTCATATTAAAAAAAAACCTATGGATTTACCACCCACAGGCAATCATTAAATGAACTCCTAAAAGATGTACTCTCTGAAAAATTAAATCCAGAATAGCAAATTGAGGCATAAGAAGGATTAATGAACAAGATAATTAGAAATATAAGGATAAATATAAACAAATACTAGTTGTATAAATCAATGAGAAAAATTATATTAATGCTTAATTTGTGATGGGGAAAATGGTGGGAACATAAAAACATTACCATATGCAAACAGGGGAGGATGATCAGAGCTGATAATTGTTAGGAATTCTATTGATAAATTTGGACTTTAGAAGTGAAAATTTTGAAAAAAAAAAAAGAAGTGAAAATTTTGAACATAATTTCAAAGAATAGAAGCAGTGTATAGTTTCTAGGGAATTATAGAAAAAGAAGAAAAAATAGAATAAAATAACTCAATTTAAATAGGGAAGAAAATAGAGGGGAAAAGGCGCAAACATTTCCGAGAAAGTACCACAAAACAATGGCAGAACTCAAAATTAATGAACATTACATTGAACCTACATAGTTTATTCTTTACTGTTAAAAGGTTGTCATTGGACTATGAGATTTAACCACTGCGTGCTTATGAGCATCACATCTAAAATACAGGCTATGGGAAGGTTAAAAAGGGAAAATATATTAAAAAATACATTCTATTTGATTCTAACCACAGGAAACTTTTGTTGCTAAATTCATATTAGATAAAATAGTTTTCAGGGGAAAAAGAATTATCCAAGGTATGAATAATCAGAACATAATGATAAAGTCTCATTTAACTAGAAATATGTAATATTTCTAACTAGTAAATGTCCAATAAGAAAATATTCAAACAAAATTTACATACTTATAAGGAGATATCAACAAATCCACAATCATTGAGGGAGATTTGAGTGTATTACACTTAGTAATTGGTAAACAAAGAAGACAAAATTCTGGCAATGATACAGAAAATTTCAACAACATAATCAACAGCCTTGATCTACTGTGTACATGTTCACACATGCATGTGCAAGAACACATGTGCACATGTGGACACACACACACACACACACACACGCATCTACCTAATAGAAAATAACGTCTTCTAATGAAACATGGCATATTAACACTTAACAGCTTATCCCGAGCGTCACTGGGGTGGCACATTTGTTTACATACTGACTATCCTGAGTGGTGCTCAGGCAGGTGTCATTTCAACCAGTCAATTCTCGTATTGAATAAATTTGATGAAATTGTGATTTTGTATTTCCTGTTATATTATCTTATACAAATTAATGAAAAAATAAACATTTTCTGGTCATACTGTATTTAAATAATTGGACTGGTAAGTAGTTAAAAAGAAAATTGACCCAAAGTATTAACAAATAAATTCTGGCAATCCATGTGAAAGTGCATCATAAAAATTAGCAAAACCATTAATGAAATTTACCTAAACAAATTTATGAAGTAAAACATATAATCATCTCAACATAAAGAGAAGAAACATTTGTTAAGATTCAGTAACCAATAATGAGCAAAGTTCTTCATGAACTAGGAACTGAAAAATTTCATTAGGCTTATGAAAGATATAAATAAAAATCCTTCATAGTAAGTACATTATAGTGACATTAGACTCATTCCTCTTAAGATTAGAAATGAGACAAAATGCCCATCTCCGCTTCATGGCTGCACTGAGGGCCTCAGTAATGGATTAAAATGAGATAAATAAAATGTATATGAATCACAAAGAAATAAAATTGTTCATATTCTTAAATGATATGATTTTCTACATAGAAAACCCAAGAGCATCTCTAGTAAAATTATTAGAATTAAGAAGGGAGGTTCAGCAAGCTTACTTGATATTAGGCCAATAAAAAATTGCTTTCTTTATTCACTAGGAATAAATAGTGACAAAATACAAAAATATAAAAGAGGTATCATTTATAATATCAAAAGCATAAATGACTCAGGAAGAAATCTTACAGAAGATGTGTCTGAAGTGTATGGTGAAAATTTCAAAACTTTAATGAGTGACATTTTAAAAATACCTAATCAAATGTAAGATTTGCCATATTTGTAAGTAGTCTCAGTATTGTAAGGACATGACTATCCTAAATTCAATGTGATTCCAGTAAAAGTCTCAAAGGTTTTTCCCACGGAACTTGAAGAAAGATTATAAAATTTGTATCAAGTAGCAATTAAGATAATGTGGTACTATTCTAGAGAAAGACAATCTATACAACAGGATAGGTTAAAGAATCCAGAAAGGTACCCACACATATATGGAAATGTAATTGTAGAGCTGCTGTTTATCTAAAGAGGGAAGTGGTGCTAGGACAGTGGCTTAGCCATGTTAAGAAAAATTCTACCTCACACTATTTCAGGGTGACATAGTTCCCAAATATAAAAACTAAAATGTTATAGAAAAAGGAAAAATCCAACAGTGATTGTGATTGTGAATATTTCTTGTGTATTTCTTAAGAAGACAGAAAGCATAAATCATAAAGGAAAAGACTAATATATTTGAATCCACTAAAATTTAAACGTCTATGCACCCCTCCCCCCAAAAAAGCCACAAGAGCAAAGTAGACAAGCCATAATCCTGGAGAAATTCAGAAGCAGTGTATTTAACTGACAAAGAACTGTTATCAGAATATATAATAAATCCATGCCAATAAGAAAACAACAAATAACATGATAGGAAATATGAATATAAACAAAATTTATGAAAGGAGAAATTTGGAATGGCTGACCAGCAGATGAAAAGATCTTCAAATTCCCTAGCATTTGAGGAAATACACAAAATGCTGGAACAGATAACATCTGGGAAATACCCCAAATATCCCCAAACTGCAATAGATAGCATTTCATACTATCAGATCAAAGATTTAAAAGTCTGGGAATATCAAGAATTGAAAAGGTGTGGAATAGTTTCTGACATAGCAAAAAAATGTACCCTTAGGAACAATTTGGCAATACCTAGCAAAACTCTCTCTGCTTATATCTTGTAACCCAGCAAAACTACTTCTGGGTATATGCCTGAAAAAATTAGCACACAAAATCAGTAGGGAAGGTTTTCTGCTCCTGTCCTGGCTAACCATTTTATGGTATTTTCTACCACTCTTCCTCTTAGTCTGTTTCAGCCACACGGACCTCCTTATTCCTAGAGCACAGCAGGCATTTGTCTACCACAAGATTTTCACATTTTCTGACTCCTCACCTTGGAATGTTCTTCCTCAAAGTATCTCTGTGGATCCCTCTTCTTTCCCTCTTTTTTTTTTTTTAACTTGACTATCAACTTGTTATTGAGATTTTCCCAGCTTCCTATTTCAGTCCCCTTCCCAACTTAATACTTTTATATTGGCACTATCATAAACATGTATCTTATATATTTACTTAGTTATAGAATATAAGTTCATAGCTATAGGATGTTGGTTTGCTTTTGTTTACTGCGGTGTCCCTAGCAACTAGAAAAAGACCTGGCCCAGAGTATCGACCTGGTCCATAGTAGGTGATCATTAAACATTTGTTAAATGAATAAATGTATAAAAATGCTTATTGTAGCATCATTTATGATACTTCCATCACTTTGTAAAATATATTCAGACAAGTTAACACTCTCATTTGTACACTAAGAGGAAACTGAGGTTTAAGGAACTTGTCAGAAGACCCAGGGCAGTGTACAGGAGTGTCCAAACATTAGAAGCCTGCCCTATCTGAAACCTGAATAAATTCCACACTTCACTATGTTTTAGTAAGAAAAGTATTAGAATGACAAATCACTTTACTCCCTTAAACTTCATGTAATCACCTAGGAAATGTATTACCTTAGAGAGAATTTTTCTATTTATTTCATTAATAAAAGTTACTTCAAGCAAAAATTGAACGCAAAAGGCTGTCGGTCATGCTGCCCTGATACGCATATGGGAACTGGTTATCCTACTGAGAATTTTACGAGTGAGGATTTTGCTCGTGAGATTTTTCTATGTGAGACATGAGGAGAATGCTGGGAATTTAAATGCATATTGTGTACATTTACAATAACCACATACTATGGTATTGTTTCCATCAAACAAGAGTTTCTATTCCATTTTGTTTAAAGTCTAACATGAAAGAAAGAGTGTATGTTAAGGAGTATAGAATTTAGCCTTTCCTTACAGTATGCCTCCGTCATAAAAACACCTAATAGCTATTAGTGTCTGTGGAACTTGTGAGCCTTTGTAAAGATGAAGAAGTCCCTTCAGTGTAAAAACATTTAAATACTATCCCTCTGTATCTAAAACTGCTGTCTCTCCTTGTTCCCAAGAGAGACAAATAAATGACATGCTGCTACCATGGCAGGAAGCAGGAACATGGGCTGCCAGAAAGGTAGAGGATGTACCAATGCCACAGGCAGAAGTCCCTAGTCAGGCGTTAATATCAGACTGTAAATGTCTAAGATATTCTTCAGGGACCTGGAAATAGAGTGGATGAGTTGAGGAGGAATCCTAAAAACTTATATTTATATACCAATTTAAGTGTAATGTAAGTATTTATATGAATATAGGCAAATATGAATATTTTATAAATTATATTTGTATATAAAATATGTATGATTGTGTATATATATATATATATATACACACACAAAGTTATGTAGGTAACATATGCTATCTGAGGGAAATTTTTTAAAAATAGTAAAGTACAGATAAAAATTTATAAATTCATTTTCCAGATAAAACATCATGGCAGCCATTTCTATACTGAAAATTGTGGATATATAATTTGAGTATTAATATTAATCATATGGAATTTTATTACTAAAAGAATCTAAGCAGCCAAACTCAGAAGGGTTAGAAGATCTTCAAGCTTTGAATGAATGCTTACTGACTCCAGTTGTCTGCCAGGGAGCAGACATTATCTCAAGAATGGCATCTGCTGATGCAGTCTTTTTTTTTTTTTTTTCCTTTTCTCCTTATATAATTGAGTTGTAATACCTAAAACAAACATGTCTAAAGATGTTTAACCCAATTACAACATCTACTCTTCACAAGTAACCTCTACTCTTTCCCACCTTTCCGTGGGAAAGGTGAAGAATTTTTTTTTTCTAATGCATTTTGTCAAATCTAGAATTTAGCATCTTAGATGTTTAGCATGGAGAGCAAAGGACTTTAGCTACTGATCTAGTTGAAATATTAAAGAATAGATTGAGGTCATAGAAAAAGATAGGACAAGGGGTCTCCTGCAGCAATTGTAGGACCAAGTACATTAATTTTGTCTCTTGCAGTATAATTTTTGTATCTTGTCTCACGTGGTTGCACTTCATAGTGGCGAACTAACTTGCGAAGTCCTTGTAAGTTAGGAATTTACAAAATCCTTGTGAAAGTTCTTCCTGGGCATGGATCAGTATGATTCAACTCTCACGACCTGGCGTACAGCTCGGCACTGACAACAAAATCTCTAGATATGTACATGCTCAAAGGTCTCTATCTTGATCTATTTTGTCGCAGAGACCAGAGGATCCTGGTAGCTCAGACACGCATATTCCATCCTCAACTGCTCTGTACACAGCTAATGGGTAATCTATGGATGTGTCCCTTCCTCAAACACTGTAGCTCTGAAGTTCTTCAGACTGGTTCCTTTCCTTGGGAAGAACATTTGCCTACAGTGAACATCTGACAACTCTCTGGAACTCTCTTTGTCCATACCTTATACTTTCCTCAGCAGGGAGCATTTTGGAAATACCTTTCTCATCAAGGATTATGATGGTTTTTTATTTAGATATAAATTTTTAAAGTGAAATAAGACAGACAATTGATAAAAAGAGAGGGAGCAAATAAATCCAAGAACAGGGTGATTTGTCATGAACCAAAAATCGAAGCAAAAAACTGAGTTAAATTAGAGTTGATTCCAAAGATGTAAATTAAGAATTGTAAAGTCTTCTTGAGGAGCACTCCAAGACTTAGAGGTACCATTGTGAACTCTATCTCAGAAAATGTAGGGAAAGCATTTGTGTACCCTTGCATGCTTAGTTCAAGGGTATTTGATGCTCCTGTGGTTTGTTAAAAAAGAATTCCTGTGCTTTTCACAAATATAAAGAAAGCTCAAGTTTACTCTAAGGAAACAATTACTGGAAAAGGTAAAACCACCTGGGAGAGGAGAGAGAATCTCTTATTCTCACATCAACTCATATTAAGAATAATGGTAGTGTTCTGTTGTTCCAGAGGGACTAATTTGTCCCTTTGTTTCACTGAATAGTTGCTGGGGACCCCTGAGTAGTTCAGAAAAGTGTATCTCAGACCACCATCTACCTAAATCCATTAAAACTGATGTGTCCTTCACATAAATTCATGCCTAGAGCCCTAAATTTACAAATAAAATATGAATTATTTGCATGATGAAAGAATTCATTGCACAAAGATGAACTATGAGATTTCTTTAAGTGACAATTTTCCCTAGTGTGTTTTAGAATACAATTTCATGTGTAATAATTTGATTTACATTCAATTTTTCTAGGAGCACATCTTCAGGGTCAGGACTAGAATGCCTTTACATTCATAATGGTCGTTGATGCAGTTAAGTGTCCCAGCATATAATGTGCTGGTGTCTGATGAATTTTGGAGTAGCAACTTTTTGATCACTACAGTGTGTTTAAGAAAGATACCAACCTGAAAGAAAGCTTTGTATTCTAATAGCGGATTTAATGGAGAAAAACCCAGTAGGGAAGGAATAAGGCAACTTTTGCATTAGTTTTGTAAAGAAAAGCATTCTCCTCATTAATTTCTGTACTGACTTTGTTCTTTGTCACTCAACTTACTGTAAAGCTTGTAGATATATATTTTACTTAAAGTAAGTGAAAATACTGACTAGAGCTGCTAGTAGACACAAATGGAAAAACATGTGAGAATGCACTTTACAAAGAATAGTGATAGACAAACATCAATAATTATCACTCCACCCTCCCGTTGTTAATTGTAACAAAGAACTGTTAAATCTGGTGTATAAAGTGAATAAATATCAAGTTTGTTTCCGCTTTCAAAAGTCTGCACCAAAAATAATTTCAACAGAAAAATGTTTTCCAAAGTGTAAAACTCCCATTTTTTTTTTTTGAAAAGGGAAAAAGATGGGAAACATATAGGTTCATTAACCACAAAGCTGATGGCATGTTACAAGATTCACACATCGCAACAGAGCAGTTTCTCGATGAACACGACTGCAGGCCCACTTTCATCTGCTTTGGGACACTTGACATGCGGCAGCCCAATGAACTGCCCTGCAAGTGCTGCGGGCTTCTTAGTATTTTGAACACAGCTTATCAGCAGGAAAAATCATTAAGCGGCAGGAAAGAGAAACGAAAAGGATAATGAGTGAAGGGGGGGGGGTGACCGGAGAGCAGTGAGGGCGAATTGGAGGGGTGGGAATTTACACGAACAGCAAGTTCAATGATGGGAATAGAACAAAATGATATGAGAGAAGGAAAACACAGGAGGGATTTGGAAGGACTTAGTAAAGAGAAATAGAAAAGTGAGTTAATAACGTAAGGAGGACTTATGATATTAACCATCAGAAAACAAATGCAAACTAAAACCAGAGCATATACTGTGTTGGACAGCACAGGGGTCAGAAACTGTCTGTTTAAGCTGGAAAACAATAGGCCAGAAAGCTATTTCCTACAGGCAGTTGCCATTTTAGGGACAGAATTCACTCTCCTGAGTCATTGGGTGCCATTACAGAGCACAGTGCAATTATAACCCCCTACCTAGTCTTCCAATGGCCTGGAAGAAAAAATGCATCTTTACTGGTTTGTAACTTACATTGAGGAGTTACTGGTTAATTTGGCAAGATGTAGTTATTGTATGTACAAGTTTTGTAAAGACACCATAATATAAGGGAATATGACTGACTGAGCTAGAAAGAGCTTGATGATACTATCAAAATCTGTTATCTTTTGTTTTATATCCTAAGACCAGTAATCACATGGAAACTATATTCAGAAAGTGAAGAACTTCTTCTTTATGAAACAAATAAAACTGCTGATTTATCAAGCAGGGACAAGGTGTACTTCATTTCTTATTTAGGCTATTAGATATTAATGGCCAAGAGGTGAAGATGACTTAGGCAACATAATGGTTTTTTTTGTTCGTTTATTTACAATAATCAGTCATTTAAAAAATATTAAATTTTTCTTGAGTTGAAGCCAAAAGACCCAAAATTTTGGCCATAAAGGTTCATTACTAAGACCATAATTTGCATAAGTCTTACATGAAATGAGCAAACATGAAAATACTTGCATTTAAGAAAACAAACTGTAAGAGCTGATGACTCTGGCAGAGACCGGAGGGTAGGGATTGACTGTGAAGGGTGCGAGGGAATGATCCAGGACGATGAGAATTCTAGAATATTTAATATAACGTAGAACACTGTATCACGAAAGAAGTTAGGATCACACACAGGTATACCTTTGTTGTTCAGAGATATACACTGAAGTATTTAAATGGAAGTGTTCTGATATTTGGATTGTGAAGTAAAACAGCAATTTACTGACAGCTACAAGGATGCAGAGATGAATCGATTTGTGAAAGCAAGCATAGTAATAGATTGATGATATAATCCAGACAGTAGGTTATATGGGTGTTCATATTCTCCTAAATTTGTTATATGATTGAAAACTCATGATAAAATGTTGGGGTTAAAAAAGAAGATATTGGTACCTTGGAAATGACTGTGTACTGCAAGTAACTCTATATTCTAAAGGTTGAGACTGGGGCCTTATATGTGATTAGAGACCCAAGAGGGAATTCTCTGAGCAGAGTTAGTTCCCCAGCTCTTAGGAAGTTGCGTCAGTTCTGAGAGTCCTTCTTATTTTTTTCTTACTTAGGATAATTCTCTCTCCACTTCTTTGGTGAATGGCCCTGAGCTGAAAGGACAACATGAGAAGTATCACTACCACATTGACAAAGTGTATGGCTGTCATTGTTACAGACAGTAGACATTGCGAAGGAAAGGAAAGGAATAAGGCAGTTTCAGCTCTTAAGCAGATTATAATGGGACAGGGGAGGTGGATTAAAAAATAAAACTGAATGACCTAATAGCCAACTTTCTAATAGAAATATTTCTTTATATACACCATGCTGGCTTTGTTGTATTCATAGATTCAGAGCAATTGAAGTGAGCTCCTAAAGGGCTACTGATGAGAACCCCTGTGAGGAAAGGTGCCCACTTCCAAATATTTAACTTCTGGGTTCCTTATCATCTCCAAGTCCTCAGAATATAACTATCCTCCTTAGCACCTTCCTCAAATGCCAAGGAATTTTTTTCTTTGCAGTCCTCGATATCCAGCCCCAGCCCCACTCCAAGCTAGGATACAAAATTATGTGCAGCCTTCCAAATCCTCGTTTCTCTTGTGCTACAGACAAGAAGATGAAGGAATTCCTTTCAAGGGGTTTGCACTTACCTATTATCAGAAAAGCAGACAAACTTAAATAACAGATATGGAGAACCTGTAGAGATTTAAGAGATCACTCAACTTCTCAAGGTCAAAGTTCCTGATACTTCCGTTCTGTTTCTAGCCAGAGTGTAGGAGCCATGATGTGCCTTCCAGTTTTAGTTTTGAAAGACAGTTCTTTAAACTTCCTTAAAGCTCTTAGTTCTGGTTTCCTGACTGCTGATATCTGGTTGCTAAAGGGACACCCTGAGCGAAGGTGCAGAGAGAGCTTACAGTAAGCATCCCAGTCAGGAGGTTACATATTGAGGCTCCCATGATTAGTAATTCTCTTCTCAATAGTCATCAGATCCTACCCAGGAACTACCTCTTCTAACCTTTTCACATAGAAAACGTCCTTGTACAAAAGACCTGTATTTTATTTTCCTTATTTTTCTATGCTGGTTTTGGTCTGGGATTTGAGAAAGAACCAGTTCTTTCTTGGTTTGCTATGATTTTTTTTCTTTTAACCTCTTAGGAGCGTATTACTTCAGAACAAGTGAGGTAGTTTAAGGTATCCAATCTTTGGCTTCAAGTTTAATCTCCATATGAATTTGGATTCTTAGATGCCCACTATCCAGTGTTATAACCACAGAATTTTATTATTTTCTTAGTGAGTCAGTGACCATTCCATTCTTGCCTAGTCCTTCTATGGATTATTAACAACACCAACCATCAGAATCGTCTCTTGGAAGAATGAGGAACAGCATAATGTGAGTCAATGCCAGGGCTAATTCCTATTTTCAAAAATTTTATTTAAAAAATATAATTTTAAAATGTGCATAAGAAATGACTGAATTTTTATATTCTAATGGGAATGATTATATTAGTAATATTTAAGGACATTTTGAAAATAAGTTGTTGGTCATAATGCATATTTTAGATCTTGGTTTGGTAAACACAGCCACCATAGAGAGGAAACATGTGGCCCAGATTACAACACATTCTGGGTTTTCTCATTTGAATTACAACAAAGACTTAGCATGCTTTTTTCTTATCATAAGAATGGTTATGAATTTTAGGTCAACTCATGACTTTCAATAGAGAATGGAAGGCAAAGTAAAAACACTCAGCCTGACTTCCACTCCTGGCACACACATATGTACATACATATACACATACACACATACATACATATGCACATAACATGATTTGTTCATCAAGAAAGAACAGTTAGATTGGTTATAAATTACACAGTACAATTTGTACCAAATGACATTTAACTTTGCAGAGCGTTCAGTTTTTACATACTGTGACCATTAGAAAACTACTCAGTAGTTTTTAGAAGTGGATGTTTTCAGCTATGAATCTGGTATAAATCATAAGTAAAAAGGAAATATTCCAAGTGCCAAACAGCAGAAAGTCTAATGACCACAACAATCATTAGGAAATGGACAAACAAAATTAATTCTCGGTGGGAGTTTCAGGCTTTGAAGAATATATCATTGACTTCATTAATCTCCCACTACAATCAGGGCCAGAGTCTTTACCAATACTAGATCTATCTTGTATCTTTTGGTAACCAGAGAGGAAAACCAAGCCTGCACATGGACTTTGATGGAAAAGTTGGGAGGATACACACAGTGCAATTCCACATCCATCTGTCTGAGCATTTGACCTAAAATAGAGTAGGCATTAGGAAAGATCAGTTAGGCAGGGATGTTTAAGTACCAGTTTTTGTTTTTGTTTTCTATCAGTGTGTGTGTGTGTGTGTGTGTGTGTGTGTATGTGTGTGTGTATTGCCAGTAAGCATCAGTTTTATTATTATTCTCCTTTTTAAAAAAGTTTTTACTTATTCATATCAATTTGGATCCCTTCATTTTCCTCTCCCTTTCCTGGGATTGCAAATTCCTTTTGGTTCAATAAAGGAGCTGGAAACACGGGCGTATCAAGAGAAGCAGGCCTAGTCTTTGTCACAGCAACTAGGGAAACAACAAGAGAAACCCAGTTACAAAGATTTTAGAGGTTATATACCCAGAAGTGGGACTGCTGCATGATATGGTAGAACTATTTTTATTTTTTTAAA
The DNA here is from genome assembly GCA_004026905.1 of Hystrix cristata. Taxonomy (NCBI): domain Eukaryota; kingdom Metazoa; phylum Chordata; class Mammalia; order Rodentia; family Hystricidae; genus Hystrix; species Hystrix cristata. The sequence goes on from PVJO010028205.1 coordinate 17,456, forward strand.
GACTCTTCATACTGTTCTCCACAATGGCTATACTAATTTATAGTTCCACCAACAGCATAGAATTGTTCCCTTTTCTCCACATCCTTGCCAGAATTTTTTTAGTTTGTTGTTAATAGCCATTCCAATTTTTTTCTTTTTTTTAAATTTTATTTTAAACCAAGAACATGTATTGGTACATTCTACATATAATGGTCACATTCATCACATTTATTCTGTACCTATACATGATGCATCTTGGTTCTCCCTCCTCTCCCTTGCCCCTCCCCTCTGTTCCCTCCCTCCCTATTTACAGCAGGTTCATTCATCATTTTCCATATTTTCCCTTTCCCCTCTCTTTCCCCTGTTGCCTTTCTGCTTTTCCCCTTCTTTCTTTCTAGCACTCCTCTCCTCTGCACACCATCCTCCTTTTATATAATATCTATTACACCTCTTTGTCCTTATTTACAGTTATGGTTTCTCCTATCAGAGAAACAATTCGATGTGTGCTCATGAGTGTCTGATTTATTTCACTTAAGAGTATGTTCTCAAGTAACATCCATTTATATATGAATGACTCTAGTTTATCCTTTTTATGGCAGTGTAGTACTCCATTGTGTAGAAAAACCACATTTTCTTTAGCCATTCGTTGGTTGTTGGGCATTTAGGTTGTTTCCAACATTTAGCTATTACAAATCGTGTTGCTATGAACATGGTGGTGCATACATCCTTGTGGTATGATGATTTTAATTCTTCTGGGAAGATCCTCAGTAAGGGAATAGCTGGGTCAAATGGAACCTCCAGTTGTAGATTTTTGAGGAATCTCCGTACTGATTATCACAGTGGTTGGACCAATGTATATACCCGTCAACAGTGGAGGAGGGTTCCTTTTTCCCCACAGCCCCGCCAGCATTTGTTATTGGTTGATTTTTCCATATACGTGGTTCTTTCTGGAGTGAGGTGGAATCTTAACGTTGTTTTGATTTGCATTTCTTGAATGACTAGTGATGTTGAACATTTCTTCATATATTTATTTGCCATTTTTATTTCTTCGTCTGAGAAATGTT
>PVJO010028206.1:0-17932 GCA_004026905.1 Hystrix cristata
TTCACAAAGAACATGAAACAATCAACTGTATCTGTCATTTTGACAGTATAATTTTTTCTTCTGTTGTTATTTTGTGTTGTATGATTCTAATAATCTGTCTGAAGTCTTTCGCTTATATTCTCTTTTTAAATTTAATTTTGCACTGTTTCTCTTCAAGCTCTTTTTAATGAGAGCATTAAATCTGACCAAGGGCTCCATTGTAAGAGGCCCAACCGAGTGTAATAACAGCACCCATAAAGCTATTCTGCGAGAGCCTGTTGGATATGTTTGGTATTTGCCTAGATACAATCATTCATTTATTCTGTTGTTCACTGAGGAGATGCATTTTTAATGTGCACATTTGTGCCTGTATTGAGCATGGTACCTGAACGCATCTGGAAATTAAAGCATCCAGGCAGATGTGGCTCCTCATCTCGCAGAATGTACTTTCTAGAGCATAATTGAGAAAAACAGGGAAAACCAATTACTGACCTCTTTTAATAGAACCCTTAACAAAACAGAAACTAAGAGGATTCTGAGAGGAGTGGGGATAGAGGGTCTGTTCGGCAGGGAGCTCTTAGGATTGGATATTTTGATCAGATGGCATTGAAGAAGGCGGGAAGGACAAGGTGAAGCCCATCCCATGCAAAACTTCAGGAAGAGCAATCCAGGTGGAGGGAATAGGAAATGCAGAAGCCTCGACTTGGGAAGGAACTTGGCATAACAAAGGTCCTGAACGCAGGACAGTGTGGATGGTGTGCCGAGAGGATCCACAGGCTTTTAAAATGAAAACTGGTTCTAAGCAGATTAATAAAGACAATTTGAGGATATGGTGGATTTCGCCTTTACTTATGTGTGATTTTTGTTTGAGAGGGACAATTGGTGAATGTAGAAAATTGTGCCCAGCTGAACCGAACAGGGTAGGAATATACCAAACGCATGGATGCCTCCTGTACCTCAGACATCTACTACCTACTTTGCGTACTCTGTGTGAGTCACACCCATTCACCCATCTGCTGTTACAATTTTCCTTCTGATTTCAAGTAACTTTCTTTCCACCACTTAACAATCCACAAACTACAGCTTTTCTAGCACCAACTTGTATGATCAAATTTCAAGATTTTCCAAAGTTAAGTACCACATTTGTTGTATCTTTGTATTCCCTAGCCAGTTTAAAAGTATAAAACTGTGCCTATGGTTTTATGGAGTTTCTATCTTTGTAAAATATGCTACTTGTGAAGATTTTGAGTGTTTTTCTACTAGCCCCATTCTTTCCATAAGCTTTGTGATTTTTACTGCTTGATTTTGCACAAGGAAATGGGTTTTTGGGAATGTGGGTTACATTATAGCAGAATTGACCAGTAGTCCTGGAGGAAGTTAAAAGTAGGCAGGGGTGAGATCCTTAGATGCAGCCTTACACATTATGTGAAAAACATGTATTATTTTCCTACCTGTAATGGGAGGTACTCGAAAGACTTTAAGCAGGGAAGCAACATGATCTGATCTGGTGGTGAGGTGTTTTACAGTGAGATCTAGAGGATGAAGTGGTGAGACTATTTGAAAATGATTGTAATGGTATAGGAGAAAGGATATATTGATTGAGATTAGGGTGGGTGGACTGAAGTTGGAAAGGGGTATATAGAATTAAACTGCAGTTTGGTTTTCCTGGATGCTCTTCAGATTTCGCTTCTGGGCCAAAATGAATTTCAAACAGCTGGACTGTCTGTGTTCAGACCCCTACAATCCCGGCTAACATGGCTCCATCTGTAACACTGCCCATTTGTGAGGGAATCTAGACCATTCTGCTGCCTCCCTCTCCCATATTATCATGCAATGCAAGATCACTTTTAAGAAATGAGAGTGCCCTTGAAGGTATCTTTTGTAATCAAAAATGCTAATTTATTTTCACTAATTTCTTTTCCTTTCTTTTAAGATACACTCAGGATTAATAAAATAAATTACAAGATACAATGATTTGAATCCTGGGATGCTTAAGGAATTAACTGAAACAAAACCCTCCAAAAACTCTGCGGTGCTTACCGAGGGGCCCATGATACCAGCCGCCGTAAACCAGGCAGCATAATGTTCTTATCGAGAAATACGAGAATAATAGGAGGATTAATTTTCAAAGTCTGAGAGGGATTACAGGGTAGTAGGGAAAATCAAAATGACTCTTAAAAGAACTAATCTTATCAAACTAATCTAACTTTTTTCTACAACAGCATGAAAGTTATAATGTGGCTCGGTGCTTATTGTGCTTTTGATTAGGCATTTGAATGGTATTTTCCTCAACTGTCTGGGTAAAGTGATTTGGAGCATTTTCCCCCTCGGGGCTAACCGCCTCAGAGGGAGGCTGAGCCTGGCGGAGTTACCAATGATCACAGTCACGGGGTGGGAGCCTCGGCCCTGAATGCATAGAGAGACATCCTTACTGGGATCCATTTTGTGGGTGAGCGCAGGGCAGGCTGGTCTGAGTTATGAACATCTAAACTGTTGAATATCATTAAATTAATGAGTCATAGAGATGGAGGTCAGGACCAGGTCCTAGAGTACACCAGTCACTCTGCTTGCCATATTGAGTGCTGAGGCCTGGGCCTAAACTATGAGGCCTGGAGGAACAGGAAGTCGGAGGCAGAAGACTCAGGATTCCTTGGGTTTGGCTGATGGCCCTCTTTCTAAGGAAGCAGGAAGTACACCCTGGAGAATGAGACTCACAGAGCGTAGGTTAGACTTTGGAATGATATTTATAGACTTGTAGAGTATCTTAGTCTGTTTTGGCTGCTATAACAAAATACCCTATGCTGTGTAATTTATAAACAACAGAAATTTATTGCTTTTGGTTCTGGGAGATGGGAAGTCCAAGACAAGGTGCTGGCAGATTTGGCGGGTGGCGAGGGCTAGGTCCTTGTAGGTGGTGCCATCTCTGTGTCCTTAGCTGGCGGAGGGCAGGGTGGCTCTCTGGGGCTCCTTTTGTATGGGAACAAATGGTGTTCTGGAAGTTGGAATTCTCACAATCTGATCACTTCCTGAAGGCCCTACCTTCCGATGCCACCAGCTTGGTGTGTGAATTTTAGGGAGACACAAATAAATCAGACCAGAGCATAAGGTGAACTTTACCCCAAATATGCTGGGCATTAATTAATCATTAACAAAGTCAGACAAAAAAGCAAACTATCTTAATAAGACTCACTTGTAATTAAATTAACTATGTACAATAAATGAAAGAACAAAATATTTTTAGCCATTTGTACCTGACAGCAGGTCAAAGGAGGGAAAATTCTGCCTCCATCACTTTTTAATCTCGTCTTTTTCAATCTTGAAGTTTAAATGTGTATTTATAATTACATGATTTACATCATCTTTAGCAATAATATTTTATAATCTGTAAGCTAGAAATGTTGTTCATAAAAAGTAAAAGTCTTTCGAGGAAAAAAAGTAATAATGACTACAGTTTATTGAACACATTGTGTATCCTGAGTCCTATTTTACCTCTTTTTTATTCATTATCTAATTTAATATTTATCCCTTTGATTTAGGAACATGGTCACTGAAGCTCAAAGAGGGTCCATAACATACCCAAAGACCCAGAGTTAGGAAAGAAAAAAGGAAAAGGCTCTGTGTTAAATGCTGTGAACAATTTTGGAAGCTGTGCATGTTTCTCTCACTTTTTTTGAAGATAAGAAACATTTGGGGCTGGGGATTTAGCTCAGTGGTTAGAGTGCTTGCCTTACAAGCACAAGGCCCTGAGTTCGGTGCCCAGCACCTAAAAAACCCCAAAAAACAAAAAATAAGAAACAAAAAACAAAACAACAGCAATAAAAAACCACACACAGAGACATTCGATATTGGGTATTTTTTTTTTTTTTTTCATGAGAGAAGAGATAGCTTTTGGCAGGTGTGATATTTTCAGCCTTTTTAAGGATACGATTTGGTCATCATAGTTCCAAATTTTCAGGGGATTCAGAACTTTACTGTGTGGTGTCAGTTTGTCTGAACTGTGAAAATGTATTACATGAAATCCTGCAAGACAGTTCTTTCCCCTCCTTGCTCGTAGTTTTAAAGAATAACCAGAATGTGCTGGGAATGCAGCTTCTTGAGACATCTCAGGGCTTTTGGCACAGACTGGGCTCTGTTTAGGTCCTCCATAGACGCGGGATGACTTCGGTGTGGTAGACCAACAGCAAATCATGTCCCTGGGGAGGAAACACATGGTGGGCCTCTTTCCAGGGTCCCTCAGGAACAAAGCAAGTGGAGCGTGTGCCTGCAGGTGTTCCTTCTTGCACACCTGTCCATGCACCGGCTGCCCTCATACCTGGGCAGATGATTCTGCCCTGTGTAGTTTTCCTGAGCACTGGGGGACTGATTTGTCCTGAGTCTCAAGCTTCTTTTATCCCTCTTGTATCTCTGAGGGAAAATCCACTTCACATGACTTGTATGTGTGTGCGCTGTCTCGCTGGACTCACACACTGGCGGCCAGAGCACAGTGAACCTGCTTCACAAATCTGTGCAACAGATTCAGGTTCAGACCAGTCTCAGCAGGTAACTTGCTGCTTCTCCATCTCCCACCCCACCGGGGCCATTCCGTCCCACCACGCAGGACCCTGCTGGTCCACCTCCTGTGAGGCTGCCCTAGAGAAGTGGGTGCTGCTTACTGGAATAGATACTGTCTCCCGACAAGATGTAATAGAAAAAAATGGGGACAATCACTTTTATTTTCTCACTTGTTTTATTCTTTTGTTAGAGATAGAACTTGCTGGCTCTTAGGAATTCATATATTCTTTCAGGTAATTCTTGAAAAGTTACCTTTTATTTTTTAATCTTAAAACTATATCAACTCTAACTATTAGCTCTAAATATAGTCACTATGATTCTGCTTCTTGCAACAGCTGTCTGTGTACCTGGGGAGAGGAATCCGACTAAACTTTCCAAACACCGGAGCCCCTTAGTTCTTAAGTTTCACCATTATGATTGGTGAAATTATCATCATTATTGTTATTACTATTATTAAGTGGTTACAAAGTGAGCTTGAAAAACTCTCTTTTAAGTAGGAGAGTTGTTTGAACTGGGGTGTAGTAATGTCAAAGTCCATGTTCTTAACCATTATCCTCTTTTGCCCTGGAGTGTGAAATATATTTGTTAGGCTCTTTAAATTTTAAATTTTAGAACTAAGAAGTACAATGTTTACTCACTGACTATAAGTAGGAATAAAATAAAAATTATATGAATGTCTATGCTTTAAAACTGTAGTGAAATTTATGATCATAGCCACATGCACTCGTATGTATAGTCACACACAGAGGTTTTCTCTCTGCCAAGATAAATCGAGTGTGTGTATGTATGTGTGTGTGTGTGTGTGTGTGTGTGTATTAGTAAAATCTTTAACTGGCAGGACTTTGGAAAACAACAAATCTTTTTCTTTGTGAAGGTGCAGTTAGAAAGATTTGTTCAGTGAACCAGAGATTTGTTTGCATTGATAATATCTTTCTAGCATTTTTCTATGTATCCTTGATATGAAAGCAAGGAAGTATGTGTAATCTCAAGATTTGAGTTTTCTGTCTATGCTACCAACTATGGTTGTGATGTGTGATTTTAGGTGAATTACTTTACCTTTGAGAGTACTATTACAATGCCTCCAAGGTGACTTTGCTCTTTAAACATCCATAGATTATGAAAATAATTACACCTGCCATAAAACATACAAAGAAAGTCCTCTCTTTAAGAAATCTATCTTGATAGAAGCACACTGAAGTTTAGTGATACTATAAGAAGGGAGATTACCACACAGACAACTTTGAAATGATGGTAGGTTAGGGCAGTCACTTTTTCGTTGCTTATGATTGGGCTCAGAAGTTAAGGTAGGACACCAGAAGTGACAGAGACTTAGAATCTCTTTATTTCTAACAGGAACGGTCTGGGTCAGTGGGGTAAGGTTCTGGACAAAGGAGGAAGTGTTATGTGAATTGTAAGATATTCTGTGGCTGTAATTGTAAAACTCAGGTGCAGTGATGTCCATTTCTTACCTATCCTTCTGTGCTCTGACTTCACCAGCAAAACAGAACTGCTAGGAAATTACGTATGTGTACAGGGATGTATATGTACACAAACACACCATTTCATATGTATTCTATTTTCAGTCCTGATCTGAGTCCAAAGCAGGGAGAAGACTGGTGTCCCTGCTTGAGGACAGGCAGAGAAAAAGAATTCTCTCTTAACTCTGCCTTTTTCTTCTATTTGACATTTACTAGATTGGAAGTGGCCCACCCACACTGGGGACTAGATTTGCTTTACTCAGTCTACAGATTCAAATGTTAGCCCATCCAGAAACACCCTTAGGAACACACCTAGAATGTTGAACCCTAAACTGGGTGCTCCCTCGCCCAGTCAAGTTGACACCTACAATTAACTTCAGGAGGCCCAGGAGGCCAGGAAGTGTGCTTCTGAGAGGGCAAGTGTGAAGTTGGGAGTGTGAAGCCGAAGGTGCAGGGGAGACCCCTGAAGGTCAGAGAAGCCAGGAACATGGATTAAGTGAGGGAAGCTGCGAAGAGTCGCAAAAGCCGGCCCAAGAGAGAAGCCGTGAGGCCTACAAGCCCCAGCAGTGCCCCCAGACTGGAGCCACCCAAGCCCTTTGAGTTGTCATCTTACCACAGATGGTACCAGATGCTGGACACGGCACAGCAGGATTTAATGTTTTCCCTGCTGGATTTTGGTCTTGCTTTGGTCCCAGTGCTTGTCTATCCCCGTTTCTACCTTTTTTGCCATTGTATGTAGGAAGATTTAACTTTCTTCTCACTTGTATAGGGGCTCACAGCTAAGAGTTTGCTTTAAATTTCAAGGAATTTAGAGTTGGACTTTTCAGCAGTGCTGAAACTGTTCAGATTTTAACAGGACTGTTAGGAGATGCACTAAATGCATTTTGCATAAAAGGATGCACCTGGGTCTTTTAGGGGCAAGGGCAGAATATTATGGCTTGTGTCTAGATGTCCCCCAAAGCCTCATATGGTTACGGGGGGAACTTTGGACAGGTGGCTGGATCTAGGGTATGTGAATATGGGTTAAGGGTACATGATAACTAAATGGGTTAACATTGTTCTGGGTCTAGATAATGGGAAGTCCCACCCTGGGTGTGGGCGGAACCCACAAATAGGCCTGTAGCCTGAGTGGAATATGGAAGATGGAAGGCAGGTTGCTGCTGCTGCTTGCTGTCTCTTGCCTGCTATGCTATGGGCTGTTTCTCCTCTGTTGTGCCCTTTTCCAGGCCACCCCACCTTGGAGCTGGCTGACTATGAACTAACATCTCCACAAACTGTGAGCTAAAACAAACCTTTCCTCCTTTAATTTGTGGGGTCGGGTATTTTGTTCCAGCGATGAGAGAAATGATTAAGACAGTATAAATTTATTAAAGAGCTAATTAACAAGTGAATGAAAGAAATTGAAAAAAAATTAGTCTAGTGTACGTTAGTTAGGAAGAGGTAAATGTGGGAAGTGGGTAGAGGTTGGGTTTTCTGCTTCACAGCAATTTGATTTCATTATCTCTTAAGGGAAAGAAAACCTTTCAAAATGGTTCCACTTACTGTTGCTTAGTCGAATAGATGTAACATTCCAAAGTTGATATTCCTTAATAGCAGTGATTAACATATCTAAATACTTCTCCAGTGACTTCTGAAACATTTTTCTTTTGTTTGAAGTTTTATTAAACTTAGATTGGTAGTTTTGAAGGGCCAGCCTGATAGTTTCTTCCTCTTCCTGATGAAGCACCCTTGTGTAAATTGCTACTCCAAGGATGAGGTTATCTTCTCCCCCAAAGACAAGAATCAATCTAAAATTGCTATCATTATGAATCACAATTCGAAACACAATTTATTTAAAAACTTCTGGCAGTCCCATACAGAAACACAGTCTACTCCAGATCGCCCCTTAAATGTAAATTGAGTTTAGGTTGCTTGACCAACCTTTTCCTTTTGCTTCCTGCAGAGGGAAACTTCAGATCAGTCCAGACCTTGTCACCAGGGCTCAATTAAAAGTCTGTATTAAAAAAAGCTGCCTTAATTGGTCTGACAGAACTAGCAATATGACCTTATCACCTAGCTACCCCTCTCTGATCTTGATTTTAAATTTCTATAAAGGACAGAGAATAAGTAGCAAATTCCTGTTTTCTTAATAACATAGCACATTCCCAGTCATAACATGCAATTGCCCCTGCTTACAACTTTATCCACCAATCTAGAGTGTGTTCTGGAGCTAGTTAAATTAACTTAGCTATCAAAATGCTGAGCTCGATAGCTCATTTATCTTTCTGTCTCACAACTCGACATTACAATACGGTGGTGATTGATCTTGCATCTTCCAGGTACCATATAGTATAAAAACTAAGAGAAGATTAATTAAAAGCTGTCTTACTCAGACAGGTTTTTAAATAAGTTTTAGATTTACACTATCAGCTGAAGCAGAAAGAGATTCTCAGACTAGGGGCTTTGCAACACCAATTGAATTATTCTTTTATGTAGAGTATGTGTACGGTGGTCCTGATGACCATTGTTATTCCCTCACAAGCATCTAATACCCAAATGAGACAGAAGGACCCTGAGACACATGTCCTCCCATTGTCCCCATTCCAATGCAGAGTGTCATACAACTCGCACACAGAGCATATTGTTGCAGGAATATCTCTCAAGCAGTTATCATGGCTTATATTTTTTTCTTTGACTTATGAAGTTTGAAAAATTTAAGTGCATATGGGAAAAAAAACGATGTCTAAACCCAGATCTGAGAAAGTGGAAAAACCCAAATAGAATATGTATAGCTCACATTTAATGGAGATTTTTATGAATTGGTGATAGATGTCTACAAAAAAACCACTGTAGCACCATTTAGTGTCATGTGATATACTTACATTATCTCCAGGCTTTACAACAGTTTTAAAAGGTTAAGTATTACTATGCCCATTATACATATGCAGAAACTGATTTCCCACAGTGTTAAATTCCTGGGCCAGTGCCTACTGGCAAGAAATCCGCAGAGCTGGGCTTTCCAGTACACGAAGGCTTATGTGGTTCCAAGACCATGGACCAAGCTGCTTTGGTAATCTCTCTTCAGTGCAAGGGGCACAGTGTCAGACACACCATGGAGAATTTTTGAAAGCCAGAAAAATATCTAATTCATTATAGGTTGTGGGCTATGCCATATCTCCAAATGACTGTCTGTCCTGGTTGCTTTTCTCATTGCTGAGTCAAAATACCCAACATCCCAAGTTAAAGGAGGAGAGGTTTATTATAGCTCATGGTTTGTAGAGGTTTCAGCCTGTAGTTGTTGACTCCAAGGCAGGGAGGCATTGCAAAGAGTCCCTGGCATGGTAGGCAGGAGACAGCAAGCAGCAGCAGCGAGCCTTCCGTCTTTCATATTCTGTCCAGGCTACAAGCCTATTCGGTTGGTGCCACCGAAACCCGGGGCAGAACTTCCCATTATTCACACCCAGAATTATGCTAAACCAATGTAGTTATGGTGCGTCCTTAATCCATATTCACACATCCTAGACCCACAAGCTTGGAAAGATTCACCTATGAGTGCATGAGGCTTTGGGGGCACATCTAGATACAAGCTATAACATTCGACCTCCAACTCCAAAAGACTTACGTGCATCCCTTTATGCAAAATGCATTTAGTCCATCTCTAAGAACTGCTGAAGTCCTAACAGCTTCAGCATTGCTGAGAAGTCCAAGTCTGAAGTCTTTTTCTGAGACTTAAGGCAAACTCTTAGCTCTGAGCCCCCGTACAAATGAAAAGAAAGTTAAACACTTCCATCATACAACGGCACAAAATAAACATTCCCATTCTGAAAGATAGAAGCAGGAGGATGGACAAGAATGGGACCAAAGCAAGACCAAAATCCAGCAGGGCAAACATTGAACCCTGAAGTTCATGTCCAGCATGTGGGGCGATCTGTGGCAAGATGGGAAGATGAGAGGGGCTTGGGTTGCTCCACCGCTGCGGCACTGCTGGTGATCATCGCTCCCACGGCTTCTCCCTTGGGCTGACTTTTGTCACTCTTTGCAGTTTTCCTCAGGCAATCCATGTTCCTGGCTTCTCCAGCCTGCAGGGTCTGCCCTGCACCTTCGGCTTCACATTCCCAGCTCCACACCTGCCCTCCCAGGGGCATGCTGCCTGGCTCTCAGGCTTTCTTCCGAAATCTGGGTGGAAGCCTTCCTGACCCCACAACTCTTCCATTCTGCATGTACATAAAACCAGTACTATGTGGGTGACGCCAGGGTCTGCTGCCAGCTGGAGCAGTCTCCAGGGTTCCTTCTCTCTTGGCTGTGGGGGTCTAGTGTCCAGACTGGTGCGCACTATGAGCCAGTCCTGAGGAACAAATTCTCTAGGCTGCCACCATTCTGAAACATGGTGCTTCGGGACGCTCTTCTCAAATCAAAGTCTTTCATCTCTGCAATTTCTTGGTTGCAAAGGGTGGAATCCTGCTGATTCTTATGATGCCCTCAGACCATCTTTTCTATTGTCCTCTTCCAAAATTCTTTGCTAGTTTTTGCTAATCTTTTCAGCAGACAAGTTCTTCTCTGTTCCATTTTTATAGGCCACAATTTTACTGGGGCTTTCTTTCTGACCAAACTTGAAGTTTTTAGAATCATTCTGTTTGGCTGCTTGTTTTTGATCTTCAAGGTACAGTTTGCTAAACCTCCCCAACAGTAGCCAAGCCACCACTTCAACATTAGACTGCCTTGATATTTCTTCTGCCAGATCGATTAGTCTACCACACTTAGTCTCAGGCAAAATCTCTAGACAGAAGCAAAATGCAGACAAATTTTCAGCCAGAGCATAACACACACGATCTGGGTCCAATTGCTAGTGGAGTCTGGTCTTTTTGTATCAGCATGCTGGTCTTCTGAGCCCTGAACAAAATCTCCCATCAAGTTCAGTTCACAGCAGTTCAGGACTGCTGCTTCAGCCGGCATCTCCAAACCTTCCTGAACTGTTCTCATAAGTCAGTTCCAAAGGCTTCTGAGCCACATGGCCAGGTGGCATCACAGCAGTGGCCCCACTTCTCTAGTACCAAAATCTGTCCTAGTTTTCTGAAGGAGGAAAGGTTTACTTTAGCTCACAGTTTGTAGAGATTTCAGTCCATAGTCAGCTGACTCCTAGCAGGGGAGTATGACAGAGGGCATCATAGAGGAGAGAAACAGTCCATTGCAGGGCAGGCAGGCAGCAGCAGCAAGCCTTTCTTTTCCTTTTATCCCATCCAGGCTATAAGGCTTTTGGGTGGTAACACTCACACCTAGGTTAGGTCTTCCCATTATCCATCTGTAGAGCTATCTATACCAATTTATTTATCACATAACTTTAATCCCAATATCATGCACTTAATCCACATTCACACGCTCTAGATCCAGCTACCTTTGGAGAGCTCCACCTATGACTGCATGAGGCTTTGGAGGGATATGTAAATACAAGCCATGACAGTGTCCTTCTTGTCCTACCCAGGTGGGCAGGGCAAGCTTTTAATAGTCATACTGAATCAAATGCCCTGCTTTCATCTAAATGTTTTACATGAAAGATGAGTAAATTCTATTTTTTTATACAATTAAAATAAGTACATGAGTTTTCCTTGCAAAACTTTAGGCTTGTAATCCCAAAGATTCTTATAGATTAACTGTGAAGAAGGTACTACTATATACTCATTTCTCCCTTTTACAATCACAATGTACTCATCATATACTATAAACAAATGTAGTTATCTATAGGTTTTGATTTTTTAGAAGAAAGAAAATCTTCTTTAGCTTTTATCCATAAGGAAAGAAAAGGAATGTGAAATGCATTGAACTCCTAATTGGCAGTTGAATTCCTAATATGTAATGTTGTCTACAGTCTAATTAAAATGCCAAATCACTGACTCAACTTAGCAGATACATATCAAGTATCTTCTGAATATGGACACTGTGCTAGGAACTTTTGTGAACACACAGATGCTGAAGTTACCGTTCTTTCCTAAAGTATCGCCTGTGTACTATGGGAATAAGGTTATATCCATAGAAGAAATAGATAAATGTTTGCTCAAGGACATGATCTATGAAAAAATAATTTTATAACCTGAACATTTGCCTTATTGGCTGAATCTCATTGAGAATATGGATAAATTTCCATGGTGGTAGTGGCTTCTTCTCTTCCTCCTCAGAGGCCATGCTTGCCAATGGCCACAGTGCACTAAGGGAGTAAGGAAACCCCAGCCAGAGTGTTTTCTGAGGTAGAAAAATAGTCCCCAAGTTCCCTGTGTAGACAAATGGTTGTGACTATGTATACAGCTGTTCCTTCCTACAAAATGTATGTCTGCCAGTTACTCAACCCAGGTACTGCTGTGAGGGGATTCTGCAGATATGGTGAAAGTCTCAAGTCTATTGACCTTAGAATACAGAGATTGCCTGGGTTGAACTAATACAATCAAGTGACAATTAAAAAAAAACATAGTTTTCTTTGGCTAACAGCAAAAGAAGTCAGGGAGATATAAACACAATGAAGATTTGATGCACCATTCTGGGTAAAAGATAGAGGGAGCCATGTGACAGGGAATGGAGATGTTTCTAGAAGCTGTTGAGTGACCCTCAGCTGACAGCCTGCAAAGAAACGTGGAGCTCAACACTATAATTCCAAGGAACTCTCTTCTGCCACCCACATGTATGTTAGTCAGTTTTCTGTTACTATAACAAATACTGAGATTATCAGCTTAAGAAAAGGTTTATTTTGGCTTATGACTTTAGAAGTTCCAGTCCATTCCCAGCTAGACTCATTGCTTTTAGACCTCTGGTTGGGTGACAGGACATTATGGCAGGAGAATGTGGGAGAGCAAAACCACTCACTCACTTTGTGGCTAGGGAGCATTAAAAAGGTGCTGTTGTCACACACTCCCCTTTGAGGGCCTTGATGGCTTAATGACTCCTAGTAGGCTTCACCTTTTAAACGCCTCATCTCGTCCCAGAAGTCCATGGGCCAGAAACCAATCCTTGAGCACGATGACTTTGGGAGGGCACTTACTCGAATGATAGCAGCATGAGTGGGTTTTTCCCCGAGGTATTAGCTAAGGGCCCAGCTCAGCTGATCCTTTGGTTTCAGTCTTCTGCTACGCAGACAGAGATGCAGTGGAGCCTACCTAGATTTCTGTTGCTCAGAACTGTGTGCTAATGAATAGGTGTTGTTTTAAGCCCCCTAGGTGTATGGTCAGTTGTTACATAGCAGTGGAAATGGTATACTGTCAAAACTTGAGGAAAGGTAGGCAACAAAGAGCCCTTTCTGCCTCTGAACTCAGAGACTATTCTCTGGTGAATGGGAAACCTCATTTTATATGCCAGTCAACATGGAGGCAAGGAGAGATCTTGAACTTCAGGGTCTCACACCTGGATTCGAATCCTGGCTTTGCAATCTATTGACAGCAATATCCAAGTTCCCCCTTCAGTCTCTTTGGCTGTATTTACAAAGCAGGCTTAGTCCCATTTACGGAGCAAAAGCATCATGCAGGTGAAATGAGATAATACGTGTCGTATAGTAGTGCTCAATAAAAGTGATACTTTTATTTAATAGTAGACTTTCAGCATTTCTTTTAAAATTGTATAGTCCTTTAAAAAACTCTTCAAAAAATTAAACTAAAATAAAATAGTGACCTTAGTATATTAAACTTCTTAGACTTAATGGGAAGAGGGGACCCAAGGTAAGATCGTAAAATTGCCCAAACAGTGGGGAAAGGCATCCATTTTCCCTGTTCCAGAGGGTATTTCTTATAACTAATCTCAGTATTTCCTAGGTATTGAGTGGTCAGTCTTTGCTTTTATTTCTGAATTCATGTGCGGTTGGTCTTGAGGTTGCTGGTGATGTTTTTGTACAGTGTGTAGTTGAAGAAAGAACTATTTCTTGATGATAATCATCACCAGGTGTCAGTAGAATATATATCTCAGCACAGTTTGAAAACTGAGGAAGAAAATTGCAGGAGAACTTGCTTGTTGTTAGCCTGGTAATTTCCTGAGTAGTGATTCTCAAAGCACGGCCCCTAGAACTTGTTTGAAATAGCAGAATTTGGGCCTCACTGACTGACTGAATTAGAAATCTTGGGGTTTTAGCAAAATTTTGTGCTGTCTTTCAGGCTTGATAACCACTGTCCTGAGAGACTGGGGTGTCTCTTGGCATGGCCTGGAAATTTGAAGTAGAATTTTCATTTTTGGAGAATCATGACTACAGCCACAGAGAATTAATGAGGAAGATTATGAATGATGTAATTCTGTAAGAGGCTGAAAGCAGTCTCGACTGCTATGTCTTCTAAATTTTACATGTATATTAAAAACTTTGTAAAATGAATTACTATGCAAAGGTACAAGGTAGGATAGTTATCTGTATTTTTAAGAGAAAAAATTAGGTGGCAAATGCTTTTGTAAAGTTAAAACTCTGATTTATCTGTTTTGTAAGCAGAATTCTATGTATTGAATTTTCTTAGGAGAAGGCAGATTGTATCTGGTAGTTTTATGCATTGGAAAGGCTTCTGAAGAAATATTTGATTAGTTGATATGGGAGTCAAAATATGCTAGGTTGAAGAAAATAGAGAAAATTGCCATTTCTACTATAAATGCTTTTAAAATAGAACTTGATACTCTTATTCATAATTTGATTCTCAAGGCCATTTATTTTTTATATTTTGTTTTTTGAAGATGGTGTGAAGAACAGAGAATCAGGAGGCTGTCCTGGTAAGAACACATCAGGACCTTGACTTCTCACCCAGTCATGACCCTGGGCAAAAGATAGGAATACTCTTCTAGGTATTTTGCAAAAGAGTTAAAGGCACCATACCACAGTGATGTATGTGTACGCGTGTTTATAGCAGCACAATTCATAACAGCTAAATCTTGGATGCAGCCTATATGTCCAACAATAGGTGAATGTATAAAAAAGTGGTGTTTACACACGATGGAGTACTATTTTGCCATAAAGGATAAACTTGAGTCATTTGTAGGAAAATGGATGCACCTCGAGACCTCATATTAAATGAAATACATTAGACATACAAGCTTAAATATAACATGGTTTACCTCATATGAAAAATTTAATATACAAATAAAGTATGAAACAAAAAATAGAAAATAGGAGAAAAGAGAGAAGAAACTTTTTTTTAAACATTTTAGGCGATTTGTACCTGTACATGACATATCTTGTTGCTTCTTTTTTTCCCATTTCCTTCCCTTCACTCCCCCCTCCCTCCTTATTTACAAAAGCTTCGTTTCCATTTTTTCTTTCCATTTCTTATTTCTTTTGTCCCTCTGTTCCTTTCCCCCTCCCTTGTTCCCTTTCCCATTTGGACACTTTCTTCCCTTTCCCAACATGATATATGTTAGTCTTTATTTACGCTCTTAGTTTCTCACAGCAGAGAAACAATGCAGTATATAAAGATGTGTGTCCGATTTATTTCACTTAAGAGTATGGTCTCAAGATGCATCCATTTACCTAGGAATATCTCAAGCTTA
Organism: Hystrix cristata; assembly: GCA_004026905.1. Taxonomy (NCBI): domain Eukaryota; kingdom Metazoa; phylum Chordata; class Mammalia; order Rodentia; family Hystricidae; genus Hystrix; species Hystrix cristata. The sequence goes on from PVJO010028206.1 coordinate 15,480, forward strand.
TCATTCTTTATGGTAGAGTAGTACTCCATTGTATAAAAAAATTGCATTTTCTTAATCCATTCCGCTGTTGATGGGCATTTGGGTTGTTTCCAAGATTTAGCTATTACAAACTGTACTGCTATAAACATGGGGGAGCATATATCCCTGTGGTATAATGGTTTTAATTCTTTTGGGAAGATACCAAGAAGGGGAATAGCTGGGTCAAATGGAATCTCTGGTCCTAGTTCCATGAGGAATCTCCACACAGATTTCCACAGCTGTTGCACCAGTCTACATTCCCACCAACAGTGGAGAAGGGTTCCTTTTTCTCCACAGCCCCTCCAGCATTTGTTATTGACTGATTTGTTGATAATAGCTATTCTTTCTGGAGTAAGGTGGAATCTAGGGTTGTTTTAATTTGCATCTCTCAAATAACCAGTGATGTTGAACATTTTTTCATATGTCTATCTGCTGTTTCTACTTCTTCCTCTGACAAGTGTCTATTCATTTCAGTCGCCCACTTTTGGATTGGGTCTTTAAATTTGGGGGGTCTGACTTTTTTGAGTTCTTTATACATTCGAGATGTTAGTCCTTTGTCAGAGAAATAGCTGACAAAACTTTTTCCCACTCTGTGGGTTGTCTCTTCGCTCTGTTGGTAGTTTCTTTTGCTGTAGAAAAGCTTTTTAATAAGATCAGGTCCCAGTTGTTGAATTTTTGGGATATTTCCTGGGCAACTGGGGATTTGTTCATAAAGTCCTTGCCTACACCTACATTTTCAAGAGTTCTACCTATTCTATCTTCTAATAGATTTAGTGTTTCTGTTTTAATAGTTAGATCTTTGATTCACTTTGATGTTAGCTTAGTGCATGGGGAACGATATGGGTCTAGTTTTAACCTTTGGCATATGGAGAGCCAGTTTTTCCAGCACCATTTAATAAAGAGGCTATCTTCCTTCCAGTGAGGTTGTTTGGCCCGTTTGTCAAAGATAAGGTGACTGGCAGTGTTTGGACCTGTTTCTTCATCTTCTAATCTGTTCCACTGGTCCTGGGGTCTGTTTTTGTGCCAGTATCATGCTGTTTTTAGTACAGTAGTTTTGTAATATACTTTTAGGTCAGGGATTGTGATGGCCCCTGCTTTGCTTTTGTTGCCCAGAATTGCTTTTGTTCTTCGAGGTTTCTTTTGGTTCCAAATGAATTTTGGGATTGTCTTCTCTAATTCTGTGAGGTATGCTATTGGTAATTTAATTGGGATTGCATTAAATCTGTACAGCAGTTTTGGGAGTAAGGCCATTTTCACTATATTGGTTCTTCCTACCCAGGAGCAGGGGATATCTTTCCATTTTCTGATATCTTCTTCAATCTCCTTTTTCAAAGTACTGTAGTTTTTGTTGTATAGATCTTTTACTTTCTTTGTTAGATTGATTCCTAGGTACTTCAGTTTTTTGGATGATATTGTGAAAGGTGTTGTTTCCCTAATTTCTCTCTTGGTGAGTCTGTTGTTCATGTACAGGAATGCTATTCATTTCTCAGTGTTGACTTTGTATTCAGCTATGCTGCTGAATTTGGTTATTAAATCTAGAAGTCTTTTGGTGGAGTTTTTGGGGTCCTCTATATAGAGTATCATGTCATCTGCGAATAATGATAATTTAACTTCTTCTCTTCCTATCCTTATTCCTTTTATTTCTTTCTCTTGTCTAATTGCTCTGGCTAATGTTTCCAGAACTATATTGAATAAGAGTGGTGAGAGCGGACATCCTTGTCTTGTTACCGGATTTTAGAGTGAAAGCTTTCAGGTTCTGACTATTTAGTATGATGTTGGCTGTTGGTTTGTCATGGATGGCTTTTATCAGATTGAGATAAAGACCATCTATTCCAATTTTCTGCAGAGGTTTTATCATGAGTGGGTGTTGGATCTTGTCAAATGCCTTTTCTGCATCTACTGAGATGGTCATATGGTTTTCATCCTTGGCTCTGTTAATATGGTGTATCACATTTATTGATTTGCATATGTTGAACCATCCCTGCATCCCTGGAGTGAATCCTACTTGGTCGTAGTATATAATCTTCTTGATAATGTGTTGCATTCTGTTTGCCAGTATCTTATTGAGGATTTTTGCATCTATGTTCACTAATGAGATTGGCCTCTTTTTTTGTTGGATCCTTCGCTGGCTTTGGTATCAGGGTCATGCTTGCTTCTGGGAGTGAATTTGGGAGTATTGCTTCTGTTTCAATTTCATTAAAGAGTTTGCGAATTAGTGGCATTAAATCACCTCTAAATTTCTTGTAGAATTCAGCAGTGAATCCATCAGGACCTGGGCTTTTCTTTGTTGGTAGGTTTTTAATTACTTCTTCAATTTCAGTGGCTGATATTGGGTTATTTAGAGTTTTTATATCTTCTTGATCCACTTTTGGTAATTCATATGTATCTAGGAATATGTCTATTTCTTCTGTATTTTCGATCTTATTAGAATACAG
>PVJO010028207.1:0-18501 GCA_004026905.1 Hystrix cristata
TGATGCACACCTATAATCCCAGTATTCTGGGAGACTGAGGCAGGAGGATTACAAGTTTGAATTCGGCCTGGAAGTTTAGCAACTTAGTGAGACCTGTTTCAAAATGAAAAAAGAAAAAAGAGAGAGGCTAGAATTTAGGGCAGTGTGAAGGCCCCAGGTTCAATCCCCAGGACCTCAAAAGACAAAGAAAAACAAAAACATATTAATGGTATATATGTGTTTATCCTTAAGACTACATTTCTAATCAAGACTCTAGGCTTTATTCAGAAGCATTTCAGGATATGAAAATGGTTAATCATCATGGTTTCCTAGCCACAAGTACAAAATTTGTTAAGATATTTCAAAATGCACATTTTGATTAGACAACACAGAGGGTTTTTGCTTGTTTGTTTTTAATAAAAATGAACAGTGAGCAAAACAAATAATAATACAGTTCTTAAAGATTCTTATAGACTTTGTGTTGGGTCTAGGAAGGGTCTGGGCTGGGCCTCCCTGACAGCTATGCTCCCAGCGTCCCCAGGTCACACCACACCCACCTCATCCTCCCTTGCTCAGGGCTGCAACTCCCAGAGAAGCAAGGATACCCAAGCCAAAAGCAGAAAGGCAGGGGAAGGAAGTTCCCAGGGGACAAGCAGGAACAACCCAGGAGCTGGGGGACAGAATTAAAGGGCACCCGAAGCTCTCTGCCTGTTTCCTAGTCTCAAGTACCTCATCCTGGCCAGCAATCCAATTACTTCAATCAGTTAATCAAAAGTTCCAAGCAAAACTTCAGAGAGGGAAAAGGCTGCATTTGGATTTTTAAGGTATTTTTCATGCTAAAAGCTTAAAAATAGTTCGTGAGTATTTTTCCAAATATAAAATTACTTTTATTGTAAAAAGATGGCCGTGCCTTTTGGGTGAAGATGTTAGTGTTCTTATTTGGTCAAGGAGATCACAGAGCTCACACAAGGCACCAACTGACCACAGTTACGAAGGGCGTCAGCGAGAAGGGTGGGCTTCCCAATTCCTTCTTCCCCAACACACAGTCACATGCCAAATAATGACATGTCAGTCACCAAAGGGCCTATATGGCACTGTGGCATATGATTTTACTACATGGTAATGAGGCAGCAGTCTTCGTTTGTATAAGTAGATTCTATGATTTCACACCATGACAAAATCCTCTAATGGTACATTTCTTGGAAGTTGTCCCCCTCTTCAGGCGATGCATCGCTGTACTAAATTGTGTTGTCACATGAGAACTAAAGCTAGCCACTTGGCTTCAAACTCATTCTTGTTTACTTATGCAGGATGTATCATTAGATGTGCATCTGCTTTAAACACATCCTCCTTTTTCTGTTCTCCCCACTCTCATGCTCTATCCCAAAATGTCAACTGGTTATGTATTTCTGAAAGAGAAATAATATCTTTAAAGTACCATAAATGTCTGAAGGCATTTTATGTAACAGCAGAAACCACCACACAAAGCAAAAGAAATTCAATCTACTTGCCGTTTTGTCTACAAATGTCAAACAACCAAACACCTGGTTTGATTGATTTTCTAAATTGTGCAGAATGAATGGATTGGCAGTTTGCATGAAACAAACACGCCATTTAATCCTTCTCTTTCCTAAATGTAGCTTCGTGTTCAGCATCAAACTCCAGCGTTATTAAGCTATCCACACTATGAAATAGTCCCCTCTTCACAATATGCCGCTCCACTGTATTAAGGAGCATCTGTAGGTTGGTGAAACGGGGGTTTGGAGTAGGGGGTCCCGACGTGGTACTGTGGAAATGAAAAAGGTTGAGAAGGTTTGAGCTGTGCCCGAAGAAGTCTCGACCGGAGATGGAGCCTACTGGAACTATCACAAACCCAAGAGGAAGGCTCAGGAAGGGGCTTCATGGAGACGAGCAATTGAGGGGAGCCTGGAAACACTGAAAGGGTTTTATACATTGCAAAGAAAGGAACAGGACAGGAAAAGTCACAGAGGTGCCATCGTGGTCAGGCTGGGGCGGCAAGGTGCATTGTGTCCAGCTTACAGTGGGCTTGGTATGCGGCTTTGGAGGTTGAGCCCCACTAAGTGTACATGGAGGATTTTGATTTCTCACAGCTCTCAGAGAGAGAGAACAGTGTGCTAAAGACAAAGCCCAGCTCGCCTGTGTCCTGGGCAGATGACATAACCCCCTAAGCTCAACTTGCCTCCCCTGCATATTTCTGAAAGCATTAATATCTATAGAGTTCCTTAAGCATCTAAGGGCATTTTATATAACAATAAAAACCACCACCTACTGCAGAAGAAATTTGATCTACTTGCCATTTTGTCTACAAACATCAAACAACCAAACACCTAGTTTGATAAATGAATGAAGAAAACAATAGCTCCCTTGTGTTAGGCCCGTGTGAGAGAATCAGATGGGTTTATTCATTCAAGCACAAGTATTTACCAAACATCTCCTATTTGCCAGGCATTCCTACAGTTGAGACAAGACAGACACTCCCTAGGAGGGGCTACAACCCTGTAAACTACACTTTCAGATCATGTTAAGTGCTACAAAGGAAACACAAATGAAGGAAGGAGAGTTAAAGTAACAAGATGATAGACTGAGCAAAGATACCAGAACAGAAGCTCTGAATCTAGGTGGCACCCTCAGGATACCAGAGACCATTCAAATCCTTTTCCCAGTACCATTGCACAAGGCGGGTATGTGCGACTGTGACGCATGCTGTTCCCCTCAATAGCGTGGTCCGACAGACTGGCTGTGGGTCTGCCTTCCTTGGTGACTGCGCCTCCTGGATTTGTTGGGTACAGTGATCACCTATGAAATGGCAAGCTGCCCTATGCAGACCCAGTTAGACAGGAAATCGCCAGGACAACACATTTCTGGGAGTGCCAGCGGCTCCTGGATGCGGCTCTGGGTTATTTCCAAGCCAGCTGATGACATCCAGTCATCACCAAGCAGCCCCGCAGTGCCCAAAGCCCCAGAGCTGCCTGGGGGTTGGGAAGCAGTACCTTTCTAGTGTGTGTCAGGTACTGTCTGCTCCTCCTTTGGTTTCAGGAACCAAGCTGATGATATAATGAGCTAAGAGCAATAATGTTAGAGAGACACTTTCTTATACCATCAGTGGGTAAAAGTTTTACGAGTGGTAATTTAGGTATCAAATTCTTCAGAAAATGCAGAGTCTTTCACCCAATAATTCCACATATGGACAAAGATACAATTACGTGCTAAAAGAGGTAATTTAAAGTGCTTACTCTGGTTCCCAAGCCCTTGAAACATAGGAGCTAGATTTCTTGCCTTTCAAGGTTTCTGCAAGGATGTACTTGGCATGGATAGAGACTCCAGCACAGTGTAGTTAAGCAGCCATGGAGTGGTGTTAGCAGAAAGCGGAAATCACTCTGGGGGTGCCACCCAGAAGATGTCACTGGCAGGAAGGAGCCGAGCTGAACCTTGCAGGATATACACACCGCCCGTAAAAGCATCGGCTGTTCTCTCACTGGCTCATGAGGTCCCTGAGCTGTGTTTTTCAGACAAACCCCACACCTACCCTTTCTTCTCTTTGCACAGTTGCAATTAGGGGGTCACATTCAAGAAACCGTATTTCAGGAAAAGAGAACATTTTTTTCCTATGCCATTTTCCCTTTAAATGTGCGGTATACTGTGTTAGTAGGTGTTAATGAATTTGAATAGGTGCTATGGGAGAGGGCTCCACAGTCGGTGACTCGGGGTGAATTGGTTGAAGTTATATATCTGTCTTGGTTGTAGAGCTTCTCAGGGCTTTTATTACACTTCCAAAGAAACCAAGAGTGGGGCAATGTGGGCAGAAGACGGTTCCAAGACTTATTAGAGTCTGGAGTTCTTTCTTTGTGCCCATTAACATTCTATAAAGTACCACAAGGAATGTGGGTTCGGAAATTTCTAGATTGGCCAGAACCCTGGACCTTGCCAAGGGAGGTAAAGCCTCTCCAATCAGCTTTTGTTACCACAACTCCAGGGGTGACTTCTAATCTGTGTCCTTCTGTTCGGCCCAGGTCAAGGAGGACTCCCGGCCAACGAGGAGCCCAAGCATAGGACAAACCATGAGGGAGCAAGGAACCAACAGCTGGGAAGAGCCATCACACCTAAGATTTTAAGCCCTTTCTATAAACAATGCAGGCATCAGTTGCCAGATTTACATGTTCATTCTGACGACAAGACTGCTGTGCTAGCTGCCAGTCAAGAGAAGCCCGCGGAATTCTCAAGAGAGTTTTTTTAAAAATACCCAACAGATGTGCATCTGGAACACAATCCCACATTCCATTCTCACCCAGAGGTAAAGGGGCACATATTTAAGAGGACTGCGGGGTTCACCTTGTATTGTCAACAGTAAATATATCAATCACTCACAGAATGCCTGACAGCCTGCAATTCACATTTGCATCCCAAATAGCTACCTGCAGCTGCCTTTCCCTGGGCGGCAGTCTTGGATGGAGAGTGGCACTTGGCCCAGTGGCACAGTCACCTCCTCTTCCTTTATCACCTCTAGGGAGGTGTGTTTGGCAACCACGGCATGGAGACCTTGTGCCTCTGGGGCTGTTCCTACACAATGTAGGCAAGACGAGAATAGCCAGCTCGCCCAGCAGGTCCCGTCCCCAGCTTTGAGCAAGCGGAGCTGCACAGACATCGAGGACCTATAAACCTGCTGAGTAGCGGAGGCCAGCTGAGAGGCTTGAATCTGCAACTGGAGCGACAATGGCCTTTCAGTAAAATGCAGACTTGCATATGGAGGTACACATGTGGGTCTTTACTGCGAAGGCAAGGATAGCAAGGAGCTGGCGAATGTGTTCTGGAACTGGGCTGCTTGGATTTGACTCTTTCTGCACCATGCAAGACCTTCATCCTTTTCAGATGCGCTTATGGAACTTCCCTGACTCAGGACAAACAGCTATAGTCCCTGTCATGGTCTGGCTCTAAAAGGCCCCACGCAGCCTTATGCAACCATCAGTGAGGGCTGCGGAAGCTGATGGGATTATGGAGGTAATAGTTGACTTGCTGTTAGGAGGTGGGTCACCCAGGCAGGACCTTGACGGGTTTATCTCCCTCTCAGTTCCTCCTTTTACTCATTTTCACTTCCTGTCTGCCTTTGGGTGAGCAGCTTTCCTCCACTCAGGCCCTTCCATCTTGCCTTCCTGCCTTGGATTAAAAGTGCGAGCTGAAATAAACCTCTTCCCCTTTAAACTACGGGTGTTACGTATTTTATACCAGCAACGAGGAAAGCAACTAAGTTCCTAATTCTCAATCAGGCTTCTGTGAATATTAAATATGGAGAGTGTATATTGCTTCCTATTTGAAGTACATTTGAAAGTTCCTATTTGGGCACTTTCTCCAAAGCTGAGAAATTCTATTTCTGAGCCAAGAATTAAATGGAGGCTGTGTCATTTTTCCTTTCAAATAGTTTCTCCCTTTCTCTTCTTCTCCAGTTTTTCCAAAATACACTCTTCAGAAAAATATATGGTCCTCCGTGGACAGAACAATGACACTCACAGATGCCTTCCTTGCCCCTGATGTGTTTGTAAGCCACACAGAATGGATAAGAAAGGGCTGTAAGTACAGAGGGAGTCGTCACTGCTGCCTCTGCCCTGCCTAGACGCGTCATTTCGGTCACCTTTTTCTGGGGAATCTTGTTAGGGGCTGTCCTGGGCATTTCAGATAATGTACGTGCTTTGATTTGCTAAGGATTTTCTTGGGGCTCCATTTTCAGAAAGTTAGTTCCTTCCGTTTCACAGAATAACCGCACCCTGTTAGGACGAAGGGGTACAGTAAGTGCCCGTCATCCCTGACTGGAAGGCATGGTCACCATGGCAGGTGTTATTTGGGAAGCCAGGGACATGCGCTTTCTTCTTAGGGGACAGATGGCCCTGAAGAGGCAGTCGTTATGTCCACTAGGACCTCAGAGAAGGTTGGAAACGAAGTGTTGGGCTATGGGGACCAAGCTGCGAAGGAGATGAAGAGGCAGAAGTGGAAAGACAGCCCTGAGCCATGTGAAGAAATCACGGGATGAGCAGTGGCCAGAGAGGCAGGAGGCTCAAGGGAGGCCTGCAGCAGAAGAGGAAAGAGTGTGGACGCTATGGATGGGCAACTGGGAGAGCCATGTCTGTGTACTGGGCAAACCCAGAAGGCGGTGAGATGCTTCATGTACTCACATGTGGAGAAAAAGAAAAAGAAACTCAAGGCCAAGAAGCAATAAAAATTAGGCGAGTCCCTGTCCTACTAAGGAGAGCCTGGCAGTGTGTTTATAGCCAGTCGTGATGCTTAATTTAAAAAATTAGAATATAAGCACTATTTAATGAGAGGTGGTAATATATTATTTGCAAAGAAGTGTTTTTTTTTGTTTTGTTTTGTTTTGTTTTCTTTTTGAGAGTAGCTTTTTCGTTCCTTTTTGGAAATTTCCAGTTCAAAGAACTGAAATTGTACAAATGAGCAGGGACCCGGCCTGTGTGAGGACGGAGAGTATTGCCCATGTGGAGGGTACTGCTCTGTGGGGAGTCCCACTGGGCTCTCCATCTTGAGCAGGCCTCGGAAACAGATGGATACATTTCATGTCCAGTATTCCTTGGCTCTCTCAGAAAGGTCCATGATTCTGTTTCTGTTACGAGGAAACAGAGGTCTGTGGAAGCTGACTAAAGAGTCTAAGGATGTAGAGGATGCTGAAAAAAAACAAACTAGAATCCAGAGATCTCAATCCAATACTCAAATGAGTTGAAAATATAGTAGGCACTTCCACATACTCTTTGGAATTGGGAAAGTAAAAGAATACTAGGGAATATCAGGTCTGAATATGGCTCAAATAATGCTTTTGACATTGGCTTCTTCCCAGTTCACTAGGGAGACTCCCAGTGATAGGAAACTTCATACACAAGTACTATGATTCTACCAACTATAGCTACTATCTATGGACAATGGCCAGCCAGTGTTCTAAGCACTTGACATAAATTAATTCATTTAACACAGCAATGCTATGAAGTAGATGTTACTATTCTCTCCATTTTATAGACCAAGATACTGAGGTACAAAGAGGCTGTATAACATAGCTGGGGTCACACAGCAGTACGGGTCAGAGCCAGCCAGGCACCTAGACTGTGTGATCACAGAGTCCATGATCTCGACCCTTCTGTTCTGCTGCGCATTATGCAAAGTCCATCACCTCCCTGAGTGAGGTGTGCAAACTATACTACACCAAAACCTTTTACATTCATAGCCTAAGTCTGTCGATGCTTCAGCATAGATTCAGGTACCACATGCTCCATGTGACCAAGACTTAAAGGAGCCTCAAAAAATACAATGTGCTTCCACAATATGGAGACGCTGACCTCTTTGTCTCTGTTTTTATGGTCTGACCAAATGCCTGGCACAAAGCAGTCGCCCATTATCCATTCAGCAAATGGATGAAATGGCCCCTGATGAAATATTAGCTTGTGCCATCGCACACTCACCCACACAGGAAGATCTCAGAGTCTACGCTCAGCACAGTGAGGTAAAATTAGTTGTTTACAACTCATGGCTCTCTCAGTAGGCTTGCAGGCTCTATGAGTCTGAAGACCATGTTTTGTTTTTTGTTTTATGCCAAGTAAAAGGCAAAGTATCCCAAGTACGGCGTACCCAATTGCCTTTTGGTGAGTAGGTGAATTAGGTTTACAGAACCTCACACTTGCCCACCGAGAAAGCTGGATCCAAGGCCGTGTTGGGTGAGTATTGCTTGGGTCACCAGGATGCCTCTGTGCTCTCCTTCTGACTGCAGAGGGATGTGTTGCGTCAAGACCACCAACGTCCATTAAAATGACAAAAAGTCATCATTTCCCCAGCTCTGGACAGTGCAGAGGGCAGAAGAGGGGTGAGAAGAGCCGGCTGAGGTGGGGAAGACACTCTGGGGAAAGGGGGCTTCGACACTGAGGAAACCACCCAAAGCTCTTCGTAGGGAAACCTCTACCCCAGGCAGCAGTGTGTGGCTGGAACGCTGCAGGGCGTGTTGAGAAGTGATGGAAGTCAAGTCAGAAAGACCCAGCGCGATCCATCTACCCAAAGCCCCGTAAAGCAGGGAGATGTGGTTAATGGTCAGGAGCCTCGGCTAGAAGAGGAACTGCATGAAGGGAAGCAGCAGAATCCCAGGAAGAGGGCCATCATTGACAGAGAAGAGATTACAGTAGGGACCTTTGTGTATGAAGAGGTGGAGTCAGAAGGAATCTTTTAACTGGTGGAATATCTGGCAACATGGCTGAAAAGAAGATAACTTCTAACAGAGAAGGACATTCTCGGTGCCACAAATTGTGCTTTCCTACTCTAACATAAAACCAAGCCCTTAGATTTTTCAATCTCTCTTAAAAACAGAACTTGGTCCTCCCAACCATCAGTTTTTCTCAAATTTATTCCTGCAAATCCATAGCTTTGCAACCCGACATGGAGTATCCTACATGTATTACTAAAACTACTACTTGATATTCTGAGAAAAAATGGTTTAATGGAGAAATAAGATTGGGAATCATAGCTACAGTGAGAAGACTTCGGGATCAGGAATCAGGAAATCCAAATTCAATTCCCAGTTTTGCCACTTTTTTGGCCATAGGTCTCTAAAAAGTCACTTTGTCTCTTTAAATTCTTAGCATTTGAAATCTGAAATGCATAAACACCAGCCACTAACCAGATATGATAATGTATACAAATCCTTTGGAAATTTACAATGGAATAAAGCCACATAAACAATGCAATGAGAATTTATTGTGAGACCTTTCATAGCTTGTCCATTGCTACGAAAGAAATTTTATACATGTCCCTCAAATTTATGGATCCAAACTCTAACTTCCTGTGACAACATTTGGAGCTAGGGCTTTTAAGAGGTAGCTAAGGTTAAATGAGGTCATAAAGGTAAGGTCCCAATTTAATAAGATTGTTGGTCTTATAAAAAGATTAAAAACAAAAAAAGTGAAGTCTCCCTCTCTCCCTCACTAGAACCTGGCCATGAGGGCATCTTGACCTGGAGCTTTCCAGAACAGTGACAAGGTGAATTTCTGTTATTAAGCCACCTCTTCTGTGGTGTTTCATTATGGCAGCCAGAGCAGACTAAGACACTCACATGTGTTCACAGTAGTCCCTGCTTCTATTTATATTTGTAAGCTATTTATATATATATTTTTGTATTATAAATAGGAGCAGTAGTCCCTGCCTCTATTTATATAGGGCATTTGGGAATAAAAGCTGATATAAACATCAGAAGAAACCCACTCTTGCCTCTTATCAGAAAAAAATTCTCTGTTGGAGCAAAATTGATTTTTTGAGACATGGGAAGGAAAATAGAATGACTAGAATTAGAAAAGAGACTAAAGTTCCCCCTGACGGATGACGTAGAGAAGTGAGTACAGGATTTCCAAGATGCAGAGTGAGGCCGGAAGAAAATGTGTGACACTGGAAGAAATTAGTATTCCAGCTATAGAGCTAAATAAATGAACAACTGTTTTTTACGTAAGTCTCAGTTCACAAAAAAGTAAAACCTACATGCTTTATATTTTTCATTCAAAATGAAAATATCAAAATTCACATATTAAAAATTGTATTCCTACAAAGCACAAAGCCCTGAGTTTGATCCTGGCTCTGAAAAAAAAAATTATATTCTTACAAATGCCTAATGTTCTACAGCATAGTTAGATAACTACGGTTGACAACAACTAATTGAATATTTCGAAATAGCTAGTAGAGGGTTTTTGGAATGTTCTCAACACTAAGAAACAACAAATGTATCAAGTGATAGATATGCTAGTTCCAGGATACGATATATATTGTATACTATACTCTATCATGTGGACAATTACTATGTGTCTCTTAAAAATAAAAATATATTTTTGAAAAATAAATGCTTACATATAATATTATCTATTTTACTGAACAGAAATTGTAAGTGACAATATTGCTTTGTATTTAACTCATGTGAAAAACAAATCAGGAACTCTGAAAGGGCAGAGAGTCGGCTTAACATGGTAGCCTGCATTTTTTTTTCTTCATCCTCCTCTGAAGTTTTAGACTAATTTCTTCTCCAGGGATCTGCAGTAGCAAAGACAGGGTCATTTTCACTGGGGAAGATTCCGTAGCAGCATTTTGAGTTCCCTGTAGGTAGCTGACTCAGTAGCTTCCGAGGATGTCTGAGGTCATTGTCATCTCCTCCCACCTCCCTAATCCCGGATATCGATTCTTTGGTTCATTCATTAATTCAGAGGGTGAGGTCATCATAACTTCATTCATTCATTGGACTACACTGTAGATCACCGATTCATTTTTTTTTCAACAAACACTAGTTTATAAGAGTACCACAGAATTTTGTGTATACAATTAATTCCTTTAGTTAGTTATATAATTCATTTTTTTAAATACTATTTTGATAATGGTTACAAAAGTGATATCAAGTACTCTGAGAATATAATATAGGGATAGATATGTAACGTGGGATGAATCAGGAACGTCTTCGCTGAAAACTCATTAGTACACCCAGCAGTTTGAAAGGTGATAAAACAAAAACAAAGCACGTGGGTGGGGGAGACCATCCCCAGGAAGGACCTGGGAGTGGGGAGGGACAGGAAGAAGACTAGATAGAAAACAGAAAAGACCAACGTAGCCACATGGGGAGAACAACAGGGAGCCTTGCCCAGGAGAAATGGGGTACAGGGGAAAGACCCAGGAACAACAGGGTACAGGGAGTAAAGGACCAGGAGAAATGGGCACAGAAAGCAAAGGCCTTGTGCCTCAAGACCTCGTGAGCTTTTGTGAGAAATGTACCCTTTAAAAGCAAGCGGAGGCTGTAATCCAGGGTTTCCAGCTGGGAGCAGGATGGTCGTGGGGAAGGCTCTCCCTGCTTGCTGTAGCCTCTCCTGCCTACCAGGGCTTTGCTCTCTGAAGCCTCATAATCCCGCCTGGAGGAAAATGGAAAGCGCCATCCAGCATTTGATGATGTCATGTGCTTGCCTAGCATGTTTGGGCCTTTGTTGTTCTTTTCTGAGCACCGTTAAAATATTACAGGCAGCAGGCTGGACAGCTATCGACTTGGACCAGAGATGAGTAATTAGTTAATGACTGCAAAGTGTTTTGTGGATGGAGAGTGAAGGGGAACTTGCCATTCAAGGAGCCTCAGAAAAGTTTTCCTCCACATCGTTCTCCCACGTCAGGGCAGCCGCCACCACCGCCGCAGATGAGCAGGGGCTGTTTGGGGAAGAGGAATCTCCCGCAGGACTGGGCCTTCATTTGCTTCTAGCTCCATTTGAACCCAGCTCTCAGGCAGCCTGACTGTGCTGTTCCTCAGAGGCAACTCCAGGAGAGGAATCACCAGTCCCAGCTTATTGTCCAACGCCCAAACCTCAATGCTTGGTGCCAATTCCTTTTATTTCACACTATGAAAAGGCATAATGAGACCCGATGCTTTTGGCCTGTATTCATCATTTATGCACTAGTGGGAAATAACGTATAAGCTTCTTTCCTAAACACTGCTGAAAAGTGGAAAGTAAACCAAGGTATGGATCAAAGATGGGCATGGCATGCGGATACTAAAGACAAAGTGTGCTGTGTTGGAGGAAGGCCGTCCTACAAAATCTCTTCAGGATGGTCTGGCCTTGAGAGGCTGGGAGCTTCATTTTGACTGGCTCAGCATGAACCACTTCTCAATAATTTACACTTCAACCTGGAACTTGTATGCACAATCCAATATGGTAAATTGATTGCAAAAATGTCCACAGTTCTCCATCCTTTCATGAATCCATATCTTCTACATTTGGTTTTGAAGTTTTTCCTACGACCTTGAATCTGGGTTGTCTTCGTGATTTGCTTTAGCCAGTCAAACATGAAAGAGGGAGAGGCCTGCCAGTGCCACATCCAGCCCTCAACACACACGGAGGCCCTCCCCATGCTCACTTAGAGCCTGACCCACCATACGAGCAATCCTGGAGGAGTCGGCTGGAGGTGAGAAGATGTTGAGCAAAGCTAACGCATCTGAGGCAGGGCCATGCAGAGGTCTGGCCCCCAGAAGACTGCTGGTTGGCACCAAACATGTGAGCAACCCCGAACAGAGCCGCCACGCCTGACCCAGATCAGCAACACCACTTCCCCAGCCCGGAGAAACAAGAGCAAAATGGAACATCCATTAATATCTGCTGCTAAGGTTTGTGGTTGTTTTTATACAGCATTACTGTGGCAATAGATAACCAATAGAGCAAGGATCTTAATCATTTTGCTGTCTTGAGAATTTCGCTTTCTGCCTGGATACAATGGACCCAGAGCTTTATCTGAGTTATGCTAGACTTCTGCCTTGTGAGAGCAAGCAGCACCCCTCTGGTAGAAAGACAGTGATGTGTTTTGCTCCTGTGCACACTACAGCCCACAAATCTCCTATAGGCTGCTCTCTGGCAGAGCTGGAGGCAAGAGGCTGGCATCATCCCTCAACCTGAAAGAAGTTAAATCGAACACTGGCTTCTGGGCCCAACCGCTTTCGATCCAATCCCCAACAAGAATAAGAGCTGATTAGGGAACTTCAGGCCCTTGGTTTCTAGTGTGATAGTCCACAGCCACAGTATTTCTACATGCAGCTATCTGTTACAAATACTTATAGGTGGGGGGATCATCTCTCAGCGTAGCCTGAATTGTGATATTCTCTACCGTCAGTAGATGTCATGTAACTCCATAGATTCCCTGACCCTGATGGATTTTTTTTTAATTGCTTCAAACCAGATATTGATCTTTGCAGATTTCTTTTCAAACCCTGAAATTTTCTCCAACAGACAAGGAAAGAATGCATTATTATGATCTATTAACAAGCATTTCACCAATTAATTCTCATTCACACTTTATGGCTAAATCTTGCAAATCAACTAGCCCCGTGTACCCTAGTTACTGATTCCAAATGCAAAGTCATCAATAATGTTGATGACTACCTGCTTACATTACCCATCCTCACAATAATCCAATAAATAGCTTTCATCTCTAGGCGAGCCACAAATACAGCTCAACAACTCAATACTGTCATTGCCACACATCAGCTGATTCAAGCTAGCCTTTAAATAATCAATATGAAGACTGAGTTCTCTCCCTACAGTGGAAAACAGAGGCCAAGGTCCTAGCATCAGCAAATCAGCCTGGGCTTGACTAAACCTAAGAAGGCTTATTTGTGTGCTGTCTCTTAAAGAAACCAACATTTTCCCTGCTCAAGTCTGCCTACTTAACGGTTTAAGTTGTCCCATAGAGGTTATACATAGCAAAAAACGCAGGTCAATGAGATACATTCTCCAGTTTACAGGCACCTGTAAAAACTGGGTAGCATATATTATGTAAATCTAGATATGGCTTAAATTTCACAGCCAAGAACATACGTTGGGCCTACTCAGAATCGTCCAGTAATAGCTGCTCCTCTATTCACAGTCTGCAGCCTTATCTTTCCGGAATAACAGTTCGAATGAACCAAATTTAAAAATAAAAGTGAAAAAGAAATTGTGTAAGTCTACACAAGTAGATTTACATGCAATATAGCAATTAGATTCTGGTTAGGTTGTATTCAGATGAAGAAAACTGTACTACTCCCATCTCGTGCTAAGTACAGAGAACACATTCACTGATTTATACTGAGCACAGGCACTCGCCTCTTTGAAACTGGTAAAGTTTTTCCTTCCTGAGTGCATATCGCTTAACCAACACCTGAAAATATACAGAGTGCAGCTCCACTATAATGATGTTACAATTATTTCTGTCACTGGGATGTAAGCCCCTTGAGGTCCGGTACCACTTCTTCCCGTTTCACTGACATCCACCCAATGTCTGGAAAGGTCGTGTCTGCTATGTAGTAAACACAAGATGCCTACCTGTTCAGTGAACCCGTGAATCCAAGCTCGTGTGAATGCATGAATTGATGCATCAGTAAATTCATGAGCACACTAGGATTATGATAACAATATTCACTCCTCTCAGACAGCGTAAGGCTCCCATACTTACAGAAGCTTCTCCAACCCTTAAGAGCCTGCAGAGACCTCTCTCTCTCTAGAACTGTTAGGATACTGCTTGCCCAGATCCCTTTATAAAGATGGTCATCCATCCTCCAACTTAGGGTTACGAGTGTCGATCTCTAGAGGGGTACAGCTGTACCATTCTCTGAAAACTTGCCCTCAGTTGATAGGAGCTGCCCCATCTGCTGATGTCTGGAAGATTACATAATCCCTCCCTGGGAATGGCCCCGGGCCAGTGACAGAATGACTTGGGAATGCAAGCCTAGTCCCTTGCCTCACGGTGGAGCAATTCTGCGAAGTGTCCTTCAGGCACCAAAGTTCCCTACATGAAAAAGACTGCACTAGATTTCAGCCAAATCCTAATCGGACTTCTTCCCCTGTCATGCCCTGCGCCCACACTTCTTCATATGTTTCCCTGAGAGCACTTCCTCAATAAACCCATCGCACGAGGACCCCGTCCTCGGCCAGGGTGACGATGAAAGGCCCACCCTCAGAAGTAGATGGATGCCTGAGAGACCCTCACACGTGTGACTGTGCATTCTCACGCGTCACCTTGAATGAACCAGGTGTGGTGGGATGCAAGGGAATCCCCGGCTTCTGGGACCAGCTCTGTTATTTGGGAAATTTTAAAAGTGTGGTAATTATAAGGGCTGTGGAATCAGGCAGCTGATCATCAAAGAGATGAAAATACCAATTTAGGAAGAAAATCAACCATTTAAAATAAGCTGTGGATGTCAGAAAGTCCCAGCGGTGGTACTTATGAAGACCTTTATCTCCTGTACCCGAAGAGACAAAGGTGCTGAAAATCAAGACCAGAACCTAATTGTAAGAGCTGGAGAACTTCCGAGGGGACCAAATGCTTGGTTTGGACAAGGCTCCTAACCAAAAAGTCAAAGCTTCGATGGGGGGAAATGAGACCTTGACCCTGAGAGCAAACCTGGGAAAGGATCCAGGGATGCGTCACAAAACGGTGGGATCAAGCCGGATGAATGACAATTTATGGATACAGGACACCTCCCAGGACACAGAACACTGAGCACAGCTTCAGATACACCGCTGAGAGGCCCCTCGGCAGCTTGAATACAGTCACGGCCACATTAAATGCATTAGAGATGCCAGGATTTCAGCAGCAGAACACAGAGCAAGGGATCTAAAAGCTCAGAGAAGTGACAATGTAAGAATGGACAGGATGGATAAAGAAAATGGCATTTACACACAATGGAGCACTATTTTGCCATAAAGAAAGATAAACTCGAGTCATTTATAGGAAAATGGATGCACCTTGAGACTGTAATGTTAAGTGAAATAGATTAGGCACACAAGTTTAAATATCACATGTATAAAGAGCAAAGTAAAGAACAGATAATAGGAAGTGGGGAGACAGATCTGTCTCAGACGGGAAAGGGATCAAAGATGAAGGGAGGGGGAAGAGGGCGCAGGAAAGGGGATGAAAAAGGAATCAAGACGTGTTATGTGCCGGAAGGGGTGCGCTCCTCACCTTGTGCACGGGACTTCCGGGAAGATGGCAGAGTGCTGAGAAGTAGAGGAAAAGTCTCTCTGAGATTTGTTGTCCAGACACAGGACTATAGCAATTTAGGGACAAGAAGAAGTTGGGAAGCATGTTCCCAGGACCCAGCAGGGATCTGAAGCAAGAGTTGAAGACTACGGGGAAAGCACAAGGAGAGACCAGCACAGAAGAAGAAGGTGAGAGACGGATGGCGCTTTCTCCCAGAGCTCCAGGTCACAGCCTCGGCTTACAGTCCCGGCTCATGACCCTGGCTCGCAGCCCCAGCTTGGGGGCCTGAGTCATGGCCCAGGCTCATAACCCGGAGTGTGGCCCCAGCTCACAAGCCGGCTCACAGCCCTGTGCACAGCCCCAGCTCTTGGCATGAATGACATAGTTTGAGTCTACAGATGCACAGTGACTACTGGAGACCCCAGAGACCTTCACGGAAAAACACACAACTGGAGCAAAGCAGTGGACATAGCAGACTGCAGCAGCTGGTGAGTTATCTGAGTCATCTGATTTCAGATGGCTCCCAAGAGAGGGTGCTGATCAGCTGATCACCATCTTGGAAAGGGGCTGAGCTCAGAACTCAGAAAAGCTGCTAGCGGCCTTTGGTGCTGGGGCAAGGCGGAGCAGAGTTCAAACTTGAGTTGCCAGGAGGGAGGGCAAGGAGCTAAGTTCAAACTGGCAGGTAACTGAGTCCAAGTTGGTGGGAGACACACAGTGTGTCTCCAGCTGAACAAATTGGGTTTCAACCCCACAGCCATAGACCATGCTGAACTTCAGTGGAATTGGTGAAGCCTTGCTATTGCACCCAGCTGGGAACACTCACTACTCTGCCATTTATCAACGAGGACGTGGGCCTGTCTGTGCTGTCTACCAGTGAGAGCAGAGACATGCCTGGAAGCGGACATTTCTTTTTTTTTTTCTTTTCTTTCTTTTTTTCATATTTTTCCCCTCTCTTCTTTTTATTGTTTTTCTTTTTTCTTTCTTGTTTTTATAGGAAAGTGAATTTCTAGATCTTTGCTCTTGTTTTGTTCTGTCCTTGTTTTTATTTCTTCCTTCTCTCCTTCCCTCCTGTTTTCTTTACTAGTTCCCTAAAGTTTCTATAATTTTCCCTTGTCTTCCAACCTTGCTTCTCATCTCTTTCTCTTCTTCTATTTCTCTATTCTTTCCTCCTAATCTCTTTGAATTTTCTCCACTGAGGGTAAAATCACTGTATTGAGGACATATTTACTGCATACAAGTTTCTGGTTTATTTTGGATATCGTTATATAATGACAAATCTAGTTCATATGGTTAAAGGCGCCAGGTTGACAGTTACCAGAGTTTGTCATTTTCTAGACTGTTTGATGCTATTATTGTTGCTGATTGTACTACTTTAGCCAAGGTGACAGAATTGTTCTACTCAGTTCTTCCTTACGTGCCAAGTCTGAGATTGGCAGAGGGTCACAAATAACACTATATACCATGGTCAAAGAAGTAGGGGCCAAACAACCTCACTGCAAGAAAGACAGCCTCTTTAATAAATGATGCTGGAAAAACTGGCTTTCCACATGCCAAAGGTTTAAACTAGACCCATATCTTTCCCCAAGCACTAAGCTAAAATCAAAGTGGATCAAAGATCTAAATATTAAAACAGAAACACTAAATCTATTGGAAGGTAGAATAGGTAGAACTCTTGAAGACATAGATATAGGCAAAGACTTTATGAACAAATTCCCAGTTGCCCAGGAAATATCACAAAGAATCAACAACTGGGACCTAATCTTATTAAAAAGTTTTTGCACAGCAAAAGAAACCATCAACAGAGCAAAGAGACAACCCACAGAGTAGGAAAAAAATTTTGCCAGTTATTCCTCCAACAAAGGACTAACATCTCAAATATATAAAGAACTCTAAAAAATCAGACCCCCAAATTTAAAGACCCAGTCCAAAAGTGGGCAACTGAAATGAATAGACACTTCTCAGATGAAGAAGTAGAAACAGCAAATAGACGTATGAAAAAATGTTTATCATCACTGGTCATTTGAGAGATGCAAATTAAAACAACCCTGAGATTCTACCTCACTCCAGAAAGAATGGCTATTATCAACAAATCAGCCAATAACAAATGCTGGAGGGGCTGTGGAGAAAAAGAAACCCTTCTCTACTGTTGGTGGGAATGTAGACTGTGCAACCACTATGGAAATCAGTGTGGAGATTCCTCAGGGAACTAGAACTAGAGATTCCATTTGACCAAGCTATTCCCCTTCTTGGTATCTTCCCAAAAGAATTAAAAGCCTCATACCACAGCGATATATGCACACCCATATTTATAGCGGCACAGTTTGTAGTAGCTAAATCTTGGAAACAGCCCGAATGCCCATCAACAGCGGAATGGATAAAGAAATTTTTTTTTTATACAATGGAGTAGTAGTCTGTCATAAAGAATGATAAGCTTGAGATATTTCTAGGTAAATGGATGCATTCTGAGACCATGCTCTTAAGTGAAATAAATTGGACACACATATTTAAATATCACTTTGTTTCTCTGGTGTGAGAAACTGAAAGTGTAGATAAAGACTAAAATGTATTATATTGGGAAAGGGAATAAAATGTCCAAAAGGGAAAAGGAACAAGGGAAGGGGGAAAGGAACAGAGGGACAAGAGAAATAAGAAATGGAAGGAAAAAATAGAAACAAAGCTTTTGTAAATAAGGAGGGAGGAAGGGTTGAAGGGAGGGGAGGGGAACAGGAAAAAAAGAAGCAACAAGATATATTATGTACAGGTACAAATCCCCTAAGACGAATGTTATCACTATGTACACTAAAATATACCATTAAGATAAAATTAAAAAAAAAAAGATGTGTTATGTGCGCGTTGCAACCTACTATGAGGAATCTAAACATTGTGTACAACAAATACGCTCTAATAAAGCAACCTGAAAAAAATAAAAATAGAATGGACTGACCTTACAATGAGCAGGAGACCACCAACTGAAAATGCTTTTCTAGAATGCTCAGAGAACCTTTC